>APFE031103967.1:0-37570 GCA_000404065.3 Pinus taeda | reverse complement strand
AATAATCATACTCTTAGACAAGTTGCAAAACACTTTAAAAAACCATACGGGTTACAGGAAAATTTCTAAAACTTTCTTGACATCGACCGAGGATTGTCTTGAATTAAATTGAGTAGGATTTAATTAAGTAATGCAAATCCTAAACTGGAGAGTAAAGACATCGTTCCAGATGTGTTCTTCATTGCGAGACAAGTTTGGACAGCCCGAAGAATGGTTTTGAGGGATGTCGTAAGGGATAAGGATGTTCAAGTCGTTTTATTTTACACAGTAATTGACAAGTAAGTCTAAGACTATGATGGCCATCAAAGAGGCTAGATAACCAAGGGAAATAACCGGTAAAATGGAAACCATTATTTGCAAGTAGTAATAAATTAAATATATAAAAAAAATACACGTCTTATATGCAGCATACGATCTAAACAAGATTGACCCAGAAAGACTTATCACTTGGAACTCGAAAATAAAAATATAATCTACTCCAACTTAAAAATTTACAAAATAACATGCAAAACTTCCTGCTAAAAAATAACAATGATATTGTTTAACTGTAACAATATTGATCAAGGTTCATCCATTCATTCGGTTCCTAGCTCAATAAAAGCTATCATAAATATTTCTCTAGTTGATTCAAACGAAGGTGATGGAACCCTGTAATATATTACAAATCGTTAATAAGTTAAAGTAATAGCATAAATGACATTGAAACAACTGTATTTCAAGCCATGTCTAAAGTTTTATGACAAACTCGAAACTCTCTGTGAGAGAAAAGAAACTCGTGGTAGTTAGGGTAAGTTAAACCTGGAATATGGTAGAATAAACTGATAATTGTCATGTAACTATGATACCAAATTCATTAGAAGAAGAAGGGTTATGGACTAAACCTAACCTACTAGTAAAATAAGAGCATTGTTAGAAGAATTCCAGTTGAGGGTAAATAAATATACAGGCTTCAGTGACCAAAATACTACCTGCGGAGAGCCATTTGGACCGCACTATGTCAATGCAATTTTTCGTTTTAGCCAAATCTGACCGAGCACAGCTACCAAAAATATATACACTATGTTAGTGATTGCCTGAGAATACACTATGGGTAATGTTTATCCTTCACCAGTGAGCGAATATTTGAGACCTGGAGGAGTTACCTACACAGTTGAGGTAACAATTGGGGTAAATGCATAAATTCTAACAATTTGTAGCTCAATTATTCAAATTATTAAGCAGTAGAACGTGCAATTAAGATACCTGTAAGTGGGATGAACCCCAACAACTGAAACCCTCTTTCGCCATGGTGAAGGTTGCAAAGCGTCTAAACCCTAAAGAAAATGACAGAATGAGTGTCAACTCTAGAGATGGGAAAGGGAATTGGTTACCTCAACCTACTTCCAATGACTCGTGATTGTCATATATACCTTGAATCGATTGCATTGTGGATTGGTGCCCAAGTTTCTAGGATCAGAAGATCCTTCACGAACTTCTTATGGAAGTGATAAAGACTCATTAAAGACTGTCTTAAGCCATATTAATTACACGTTAAGTTATAATGTAGGTTGCTATGAATGGTTTATGTCATTCGTTCAATGCTCATATGCCTATAAAGAAACGTAATTGTGGGTTAGTAGGAAAAAAAATTAATAACCGTCAACCTCTGTGATGCAGGATCTTTACATTAGCCCTTGTACCTTAAGTGAATATATAGATATTATGGTAGGAGGAAATCAATTCATTATGAGTACTTATCCCGTGGATAATCTTTGGAATTTAATTTAAATGGTAAAGGACCAATATGTTTTATTGTTTCAAAAAACAAAAAACACCAAAAATTTTGTTATAAATAAATGCATGTGTACTTAAATCAAGATGTAGTACATGGGATTTGAAGGTTCATGTAATAAATATTAAATAACGGTGTGATGGTATTATTCAATCCATATGGGTAGTGGATCACGTGGTATTTAGGACCATAATAAATATATTTCTTTATTTTACAGTTATTAAATATTGTTTGTTTGGGTTTAGTACATGCGTCAAGTGGTATCAGAGCCTTAGGTTATTACACTAAGGCTTGGATGGATATATGTAGAATAACAAAAGTGATTATGATGCACAAAGGAAAAGTTGGTTCAATATGAGATGGGGAACAAGGACTACCCGGTCAGGAGGGGCAACCAAAAGATTTGGACCAACACCTGTACCAGAAACTAACCTAGAAATGTGGGTACCATTGGGTGAAGTAACCAAGAACGTGAATGTTATGTTGGTAAAAAAATCCAACAATTATGAGCATTGATAATGAACCTAAGGGATGATAATGATGGTTTGTGATTAGAACAAGAAAAGATTACGAAAAGCCTTTCAGATAGGCAAATTCAAAGAAATATGAATCCCAACAGGATGAAGGAAACAGAGAGGAGTTTCACAAACAACAAGAAGACCACCGAGAGTCTTAGGGAGGTCGAGTTGGAAATCAAGAAGAATTTGATAATGTCTCCGATGAAAAGGGAGTTAAAAGACAAAAAACCAAGCTTTAAGGGGAGTTAAAAAAGATCAGACCCTCAATTTATGATGGAGACGCTGAAGAAGTTGCAGAAGCCTGGTTAATTAATATGAATAAATACTTTCAAATATATGAATATGATAATAATTTAAAAGCAATTTTGACAATATACCAACTGCAAGGTAAAGCCAGCTTATGGTGGGAAGAAATTAAAACGGTTCGAGGGATCGACGAGAAGGAAGTTACTTAGGAACAATTTAAGAAACATTTTAAGGACAAATATTTGACTGAGTGATTTTATGATGAGAAGGAATAAGAGTTTCATGACTTGAAATTAGGGCACTAGTCTATGGATGAGTTTATAACCAAGTTTACTTCCTTGCTAAGATATGTTCATCATATCTGTGAAGAAAAGGCCAAGGAACAATACTTTATTTGCAATTTACCTTTTTTTATGAAAGAAAGGTTGGAATTTGATAACCCTAAAACAATGCATGAAGCAATTCGAAAGGCTAGAATATTCTATCATCAAATGAGGCTAAAAGATGAGGGTACTAAAAGGTGAGGATATCTAGAGCTCTTGTCAATCCTACTAAAATCCAAAAAGTTGATAGGGAGGAAATATTTATAATGAATTTAGACTAGGTGGTTTGTGACAATGCCAATAACTTCACAACAATATGAGTAGTAGTTGTTTTATTTTTTAGTGATAAAAACAGAAGAAAGGATCACTAAAATCATCCGATAAGAAATTAAAATATTGCTGTACTAATGGATCAAGTTTGGGAGGATGTGGAGGTGTGGAGATACTAATGGTTCAAAATTGTGTTCTAGGCAAGCCTAATTCATTGGGGAACTAAAATGTTGTAATTTAAGGATATGACAGTCATATCAATTTAACCAAAATCAAATAAGTTGAGAGGTAAGAATCCTTGAACATGAATCTAGGCTATGTGATATATCCTAATATTAGGTAATTAATGTTTGGAATGTGACATTGTTTGCATGATATATTTTTGATATGTTTTGTGGTTTTTTTTTACAAGGGTTTTTCTGTGTTGTGATTTACTCCCACATAAGGGATTAGGGTTTTAATGTAAATCACAGTTAACATATTAGGTTTTCAGATGTTGCATAATACCTAAATGTTATGTATCGTGAAATTAACACAATGAAGAAGATGAAGGTTTGACTCTAAGGTTTGTTGATTTTCATAATTAAAGATTTCTAAAGTAAAACTATGTGTATTGTGTGTATGTCATTGATATTGTTTTTATTTTCCTTACTTAAATGTATGCTTACCTAAATACTATCATATTTTTTCCATTAAATTTTTACAATACACGATTATCAAATCAATTTAAACATTAAAAAGAAAATAATATAACAATTTTTTTGGAACCCAAAATATTTTTATTATATATTTTAAATATATCTTAATAATAATGTAACACTATTAAAATGTTGTATTATTTACCTATAATTAAGCTATTTTAATGTAACACAATTTTTCCATGTGGTACCAATTCATTAACCCTAAAATGAATGCAAAAAAGTTAACAATTATTTGGCAATTCAAGTATAGTGTAAGAACAAATATTTAATTTATTTTAATGTTTTTAGTTTATGGATTTGAGTTTAAATAACATTGTAAATTTCTTAATACACCGTTAATAAAATAAAAATAATTAATTAATTTTTTTAAATTAATAATAAATAATTAAAAAAATATGGTCCATTTTTTCTCTTTCCAAAATAAAAAATTATGAAATAAGATTGCAAACCCTATTGTAATAGTGTTATATGCATTTTCATTTTCATGTGGATGTTAAAAGTGTCATTTTAGTATTGTGTGTGAAAGTTCACTAATAGCTTAATAAAACCATGCTAACTTAATGGGTTAAACAAATAGGAGAAACCACAAAAGAGTTAGATAACACTTTTGTTTTTATTAAAATAATACTTCCTGGTTCTTCTATATTTTTTAATAAAATTAATTTAAAAATCAAACTACTTTTTAATTTTTGATAAAATTATTATTTTTATTTTTGTGATTTTTTTTTAAAGAGATATTAATCCCTATATTTTTTCAGAGAGAAAAAATCTATAATAGCATTATATTGAGACAATATAAGAGGTACATATAAGTTTGTAATATCACTGATAGCATCATCAGTGCATAAATAATGCTAGAGAACTCAAAGCAATAGCCATCCGCTGAAAAGAAAGAGAAAGACATAAAACAAAATGACTGTATACCTATATAATAAAGCAAATACATATACATATATAACGAGCCCATATAAGTTTATAGAAAAAGGCTGTTCGAGTTTGCAACGTCCACATTGTTTGTGTGGTTGTTCTAGCAAACTGCTGTTGCAGAGGTGATGGGATACAAGAAATTGAAGTTCATGGATATGAATAGATTCTGAGTGCGATTGAAATTTGAAGACGAAACAAAACGTTTTGATCATTGCATTCGCATCTTCAACAAATAATGTACCAATTATGAGGAATTTTTCAAAATTTCAAGATCAGGATGCTTCAATTTCATGAACGTGCAGGATTCTTACGTGAATGTGCAGGCTTCTTCAATTTCATGATCAGATTCAACGAATCTCTGTGCCACTTCATAACTGCTGGTCAACGTTCGAAATGTAATAATTCAGAAAGGGTGTACGTTTTTGTTTTTTATATGAAGTTGTCGAAATTTTATTTTATTTTATTTTGAAGTTCATGAATATGATTAAGCAGACCATTAAAATAAAAAATAAAGATTACAATGGCTCACTGACAACATTTGGCTCAAGCAGTTCTTACGTGAAAGTGCAGCGTTCTTCAATTTCACCATCAGATTAACCGAATCTCTGTGCCACTTCATAACTGCTGGTCTTCCTTCGAAATGTAATAATTCAGAAAGGGTGTACGTTTATTTCTTTACGTTTTTGTTTTATATGAAGTTGTCGAAATTTTATTTTATTTTGAAATGTAATTGTGGCTACTGAGCATCTTTTTAAAATGTGTTTTCATTGTATAAATAATTTAAATGTTTTAAAAAACTTTCCATTAAGGACTCACAATTTTTTTAAATCAAATTTATAATTTCAATGTATTTTTACTAGATTTTGTAGAAAATTAATTAGCGAGCATGTTTAGAAATTCGAAACTTATCAAATGTAGCACTTTAATCATTAAAAGTTTTTGTCTTTTAGCAGGAATCCAATCACAAAGTTTTGACCAGATTGCGTATTTTAATTCATCTATTGTCTTTCAAGTGGGAATCCAATCACAAGTGCCCTGCAAACTCGTGTCTAAATATATAGATTGATTCAGTGCCCTGAAAACCTAGAGTTCTGCCAATTTTCACCAACGGAAAAATTTACTGCACTGCTTCTCAATTTAAAGGAGAAGCACTCTCAAATATTCCACTTAACTCCATTCACCGAATATTCCAGAATTAGACGAACATGGGAATTCAAAAAAAATTGACTAAGGCCTGTTTAATTCGGGAATCCTCAATAAAATATGTGGGTTTGCGTTCCCTCTTGCCATTTGACTCTTCTAAGTACTAAATAGGTAGGTGTGCGTCACCTCCTGCCAGTGACAGGGCAACCATCCCACTTCATATTCAATGACATAATATTCTCCCCTTACACCGGAATGCTCATCCCTTTTCTTAGGATTACAACCACCAGTGGGCTTGCTAGAGCTGAATTTAGCGGCGTCTGCCCTCGGCTGTTCTATATGGCGTTACGTTGAACCTTGGCAATACCCTGTTCATTTTTTGGGGATTCTGATAGCTTAAGGCCTGTTAACTCCGTTACCCGAATGTTCCAGAATTAGATGAAGATGTGAATTCAAAAAAAATTGATTAAGGCCTGTTAACTCCGTTCCCCGAATGTTCCAGAATTAGATGAACATGTGAATTCAAAAAAAAATTGATTAAGGCCTGTTTTATTCGGGGAATCCTCAATAAAATATGTGGTTAGGTGTGCGTCGCCTCCTGCCAGTGACAGGGCAACCGTTCCACTTCATATTCAATGAGAGAATATCCTCCCCTTACACCGGAATGCTTATCCCTTTTGATAGGATTAAAACCACCAGTGGGCTTGCTAAAGCTGAATTTAGCGGCATCTGCCCTCGGCTGTTTTATATGGCGTTACGTTGAACCTTGGCAATACCCTGTTCATTTTTTGGGGATTCTGATAGCTTCATATTCCATGGTTCGTTCACAGTTAATCGGCGTGCTATTTCTCTTCTGGGCAGTACTAACAGCCGCCGATCCAGAGGTTAAACTTCTGAACTGGGGATGTAGTACGGTCAAGAGTACCAACGTCACCCTTTTCAACAACAACTTGAATGCGGTGCTTGAAGCCCTACGTGCCAAGATTGTTTCTTCTGGTTTTGCTACCAGTACGCAAGCAATTGGCACCGACCCAGTTGATGGCCTGGCGCAGTGCAGAAAGGATAAATCCCCCTCCGATTGCCTCAAATGTATTACCGTCGCAGAGAAGCAAATTCGCAACTGCTCCGCCGTGTCTGGCGGCAGAGTTATTTATGATGGCTGTTTCTTGCGATACGAGAGCAACGATTTCTACGCCCAAGCCACGGGCCCTGGTAACACACAGTTCTGCGGTGCCACTAAGGTCAGGGGCGACAGTAATCAATTTTCGGAAACGGCCCAAAATTTGATAGGCGATCTGATAACGGCAGCTCCGAAATCCGCTGGCCTTTTTGCAGCGCATACGAGTGAAGGGCCATCAAATAGTACCATCTATGCTCTTGCTGCGTGCCTGCGGTCTATTAATGAATCAGGGTGCAGTGAATGCCTGGGAATAGCAGAGGGCAATATCAGAAATTGTCTTCGTCAAACGGAGGGACGGGCTGTGGACGTTGGCTGCTATCTGCGATATGCCACGTATCCCTTTTTCCCGATCAACGCCACCACAGATCTCACTGCCCTCTTATCTTCAGGTTCTGAAAATTTCCAATCCCTTTAGTATCTTCCTTCTAGTCTGTTAGGACATTTGCCCGTTTCGGTTTTAAGTGTGGAAATTACAGTACGTTGGGTAGGAAGCTGCCATTTTTTATTTGGGATTAAGAGGATCTATTATTTTATTGATTATATGAATAATCAAAATATTATTTATGTACTCTGCCTTTTAGAAAAATATTATATTATTTAGTCCATGGCTAAGAGTAAGACTATTCGTTTAATGTTTTTTTTTAAATGTTATTATGTAAATATATATTTAATATTTTATACCTTTGTGAAACTAAGTAAGAATAAGTAATTTTTTAAAATTGTTTAATTCAAATGTATCTAAAAATTTTCAAGTTCTAGATTTTATATATTTAAAATTATAACTTAAATAACAAAAAACTACATTCTCCATTAAAACATAGTGAAAAACCATATTAAAAAAAACCACCAATCCACCCTGCAAGAAATAACAAGAGTAAATAACAAGAAATTATAGATCATCTTGTAGCACAGAAGAACAGAGCTTTCCTGGGCAATGGATTTGTGAGCCTACCTAATGACCGACCTTCCTTCTTTCTCGTGCGCAGTGAGCACAATAAACTAACGGGTCGTACCCAACCAAACGGGTGGTACCCAACCACTCACGCAGTGGGAGCCAAGCCATATTACATTTAGTTGTTCGTCTTTTTTCCCGTATTTATGGAAAAGTTTACTTATAAATTAGATTCTGTATAGTGGTTAATGTCTACTGAAACCAAACTTTGGTTTATTAGACTTAAAGAAATGAATTATTTAGTTTGATTTAAGATTTTATTCCAATGCTCAAAAAGCTTGAAGATAAGCTTTCTGAGTTCACTGTAATTTTGACATCCTAAAAGGCTAGGAAGGTAATTTTGACATCCTAAAAGGCTAAGAAGGTCATTATTGCAACAAAGATTTTGAAACTGAGATCTAATGTGGTTGTACATGGGGCACTCTAAGAGGAAGTGATTTTTATCCTCTATGTTCGTATTCTCATAGAGATGGCAGAACCTTTCCATCCATGGTGTTTTAGGAACTGACCTTTCCATCCATAGTGTTTTAGGAACTGTCCAACCAATCATTTCACTATGGAGCTCATGAGAATTCTTATAATCTTGGCTATATTATTTGAGCTAGTTAAAACAGAGAGATACTTTTGATCTTCTAGGGTGAGGTTGATGACCTCCTTATAATATCTTAATTTTCTTTTAGCTGCTAAATCTTTTTTCACACCACATTTTTTCTTTGAACTTAGAAGTAACAATATTTTTAAATTATTAATGTTTTGCAATGCAACGTTCTCGTCGATTTCCCAATGGTTTAACCAGACCTTGGTGTCTTTATACCAGCCTCGCTTGAGCCTTAGGTGGTTTTGGCTGGAATTTAAAGCTAGTTTAGGAAGTCTATGGTCTCCTATGTTTTTGAGTTTGTGCTTTTACAACAGAAACCTAGTCATAGCTAGGCTCTCGATAGGGGAAAGACCCACTTCTATAAGGAGAATAGGATAGGGTGTGTTGCTTCCAATTTTGAAGTTATACGTTATAAAGCGCTTCTGAATTTGTTCAATGTTTCTCCAGGATTCTCTAGAAATGCTACAACCCCAAACCTCACATCCATATAAGATAACTAGAGTGACTAAAGTTTCAAAGAGGAACTTCTTTCTATCCCACATTACGAGGTTTGTCGTTTTACAATTATTTTCAAGACCAAAATAAGCTTTCCACTCCCCATTAATCATTTCCCCAATGCTATAGTTCCAATTGAGCTTGTGATGTATATTAGGTAGACACTTCCTCCAAGTTACTATTGTCATACATAAAATTAGCATAAGTGTCCTTCTTGGATTTGATAATCATAACTTTTGTTTTGTCAGTATCAACAATCATACCCATGGTAGAGGAGAAATCCTTAAGAAGTCTAAGTTGCTTATCAAGATCAGATGGGCACCTTGCGAGAAGGATGATATCGTCAGCATAGAGAAGAAGGATGGTGACTATCCCAGCGAAGATCATGCTAGCACATCCTGCTTCCTCTAAACAACCTTATAGCTTGTCGATGTAAATGCCAAATAGGGTAGGGGAGAGGGGGAAACCTTGTTTAACTCCGATATTACAATTAATATCTTTCGACCATCCCTCCTTGCTCTTTAACTTATCAATTACATTCTCGTATAACCTTATAGTGGAAGATCTCAACTCAAAAGGAACCTTTAGCTTTTCTAATCTATTCCATAGGTTCTTTCTAGGAATCGCATCGAAAGCCTTTCTAAAGTCCACAAAGCAACATAAAAGATTGGATCTATCATTGCATCGTTCCTCCATAGTGGCATAACGAGGTGGTCCGTTGTTGAGTGTTGCCTTCTAAAACCTGCTTGGCCTTTAGCCCGCTTACCTTCACTTTCAAGCCATATGCTCAACTTTTTTTCCAAAATAATGCCATATAACTTGGCTAGGAGAGGGTTGATCATAATTGTCCGATAATTAGAGGGGTTATTTGTATCCCCACTTTTAAAAATAGGGATAATGAGGCTTTGAGTCTATGGTTTAGGGAAACCTTGCTTGAGCATTTGATTGAAAAGCTTATGGATGTGGGGGATGAGGACATGGCCTCCAATTTTTAGGATTTCAGCTTGGTAACCTTCAATGTCCTTAGCTTTCCCATTAGCCAAACAATTAATCCCAAAATCAATGTTTTATAACGAGAAAACTTCTTTTGTAGTGAGAAGGGTTTCAAAGTTATCCATGACATTTGGAGATTCATAAAGCTTTTTAAGATAGGAATTCCAGTCGTGTAAAGCAATTTTATTATTATCTTTAGTTTTCCTAGTTAGAATTTGCCTCCAGAATTTCTTAGAAGCTACTTTAGAGAAGTGTAAGATATTCTCTTGTCATATATATACATATAAAATGAGTGGGATTAAAATTTAAAAAAAATAATATTTTTACGAATTTAAAATTTTTTAATATTAATTTATATAAATATTTACCAATTTATTTTATTTAAAAATAATCAATTTATTTTAATTTTAAATATTTCTTTATATTAAAATATGATTTTGATACTAAAACATGATTTGATACTAAAACATGATTTTGATACATATTCCCCTAGTTAGATATTAATTTGGTGATAAATGTTAATACACAGCTTCAATAAATTTTTGAAAATAAGTTTTATTGATTTTCTTTTTTAGTGTAAAAAATTAAATATATATTTTAAAATTTAAGAAAATATAAATACATTTAATTTAATTTTTTTTAAATATTTTTTTTTTTTTTATTAATAAAAATGTAGTTTGAAATTTAAAAAAAATATCTATGAAATGGCAGATGAAGAGCAGACTGTCTGTTTGAAAAATAAATAAATTAGTTTTCAGTAGTTAACTTTTGGCTAGTTTTCAGCACTGAAACTTGGGTTGTGATGTATTTTTACAATTTATTTATAAAAATTTATGATTTTTCACCTTATCCACAAAATGAACTATATTGGTTGGTTCGCGCGCCCCTCTATTCCGCATTCTAGTCCATACCGATCGTAGGGTTTTTTCTCTAAAGAACTATACCTACAAAATGAACTATATTGGTTGGTTCGCGCGCCCCTCTATTCCGCATTCTAGTCCATACCGATCGTAGGGTTTTTTCTCTAAAGAACTATACCTACATCCACGTGTAGCAGTTGATATGTTTTGAACGGCTAAGGCGATGGCCACGCGTACACCGGCCGTAAACCGTGTCGATTAAACTTGCAGACCATTTGATTTTGAATAGGATAGACCGTGTCGATTAAATTTTTAAACTCGCAACCATTTGATTTTGAAGAGGAGGGATATTCTGAGTATAACAAATCTGAACCATGCACACGATTTTTAATATTTAAAGAATTAAAATTCTACCAACTATATTTCCGAATAGGATGCCTATGGGCATAAAACATATATAAGCCATCTAAATTTAGAAACCATTTATTTACACGTTCTCTGCAAACAACTACAATCTGCAAATTCAAATCGAATTCTCGAAAACTTTGATAAAAATACAAACGACTAGAATCTACAAATTATAATGGAATTCTTGAAAAAATTGATAAAAATATGACAAAATAACGACAGCGCAGCTTAAAAAGGTAGAAAGCTTGGATGCTATTTGGATAACATTTGTATGACTTCTAATTATAATTACACGGGTATCGCTTCCAGTTATTGGAGAGCACGTACCCAAAGCTCTCTTCTAGAGAGTTTGGGAGTTGATTGGAAATGTTTTAAAATTTTTAGGAGTTTCAACTGGTATTTTAGAGTTTTTTTGGAGCGTCATTGCAACCCATTAATGTTTTGGGAGTTCCACTCCAATGAATAAGTGTAAATTTAGGTGTATTTGACGTTGCCAGATTGCGTGCTGCTTTCACTGATGGAATTGTGCGCAGGGAAAAGTATGCCACTGGGGTTTGGAACTAAGAGAAACAATTTGTTTATGGAAAGCCCTTCTATCCAAATGAAGATGAGGGGTATGGCCAATCCTAATCTTTGTCATTGGAAAGCTATTCATTCTCCTCATATACACGGATGGTGGATGGATATAAAAGAATTTAGGAAGATTGTTGGCCACTAGCAAAACCATCATTATGGCCGACCCTGAATAGACAAAAGATAGAATACTACTTTAAAAAAAAGAAGAAAAAGAAACAAAAAACAGAAAACAAAAAAATTGAAATTATGAAATATAAATATTATTAAAAAAACAAAATTTAATTAAATTTTCATATTTATTCAAGTATAAAAATAATATATTAACGGGTTTGGACAAATTCTTTTTAAAATACCATTGGAGTTAAACTCTATTGTTTTAATTTTTGTAATGTATATTAATTATATATTTTTTCTTATCTCTATTATAATTAGATGTAATATATATAATATTGGTGAGATTACATCAATGACTAAGAATTAACTAATAATTTAACATATAGGGTTAATTGAAAAATTGTTGATGAATTAATATTTTGATTTTTTTGGCAATGTTTCAAAGTTCAATCTTTTACATATTTCTTTACTGACATAAAAATTTAATTACAAATTTTGAATAGAGATAAATACCCATGGCTGCCAGCGTTGGCAAGTGTATCATGTTTGATTTCTAATCCAAAAGTGCAACCGAAGTATATGAAGTATATGACATTATGTTAGCCTTGACCAACGTAATGACAGGGATATTATGTATCTTTAATGAGAAAAAGGTAAATTATTTTATTAAAGGTAAATTATTTTATTTTTATTTTTAATATATTATATTATTGACAGTCTCAATTTAAGGTTTTTTCTAAATTTAGGCCATACTTCTAATCACCCTGTCACATACTCGTTCAGGCGCATCAGAAATACAGGCGTACCGGAAACTTGTGCAACATAGCTTCTAACCCATTTGATATATTTTTGATTCCTAATAAATTTATATGAAACCAAGATAGATATAATTGAATTCTGTTTCAGGACACAAAAACAAATCTCGAACATGGATAATCGTTGTTGGGGTCGTCGGAGGCGTAGCTGTGATTTTAATTATGGCATCAATCGTCAGAGGTTATTTTTTCAGATTATACACTATCCCCTCACAACAAAGACAAGGTATGCCGTATGCATTTTGGTTTCGCATGTTACAGTGTGCCTAACTCCTTATGTCTTTATGTTTGGTTGCAAACTAAACATCTACTTATTTGGAATTGTACAACAGTCAACACTCTAGTTGCAACGGAACTCCGAGGACCCGTAGACTTTGATTTCAAAATATTAAGAGATGCTACCAATAAATTTGACACTGCAAATAAGCTTGGAGAAGGAGGGTTTGGTGAAGTATATAAGGTGAGTTACAATCATTATTGGTATCTTATTTGGGTTATAGATTTGGCGAATATTTGATAAATAATTCAAACCATCGTTATTCAAAAAATATTCCTGGATTTGATTTAAGTTCTTGGAGAATTGCCTCCCTTCAATGGTTTCTTAGACGCTGAAGTTTGATCTGTTGCAGGGTACGCTGAGGAATGGGAAGGTGATAGCAGTAAAGAAACTATCTTTAGTGCAATCTGTCCGTGCCATATCGGAATTTGAGGGCGAAGTGAAGCTCATTTCAAATGTTCACCATCGAAACTTGGTACGCTTATTAGGATGCTGCAATCAAGGCCCAGAAAGACTGCTGGTTTACGAGTACATGCCAAACAGTAGCCTCGACAGAGTATTATTCGGTTGGCTCCCTCATACTTGATCCCTCTGGATCTTCGTTTTCTTTTAGCCAAAGTTGTTGTGTTGTAGCTAAGATCATGTAACTGTAATGCATGTGGCAACAGGAGAAGGCAGACAGAGTCTGAGTTGGGAAACTCGTTTTGGCATCATATTGGGCACTGCTCGCGGCCTTTCATATCTGCATGAAGATTTCCATGTTCGCATCATTCATCGCGATATCAAATCCAGCAATATATTGCTTGACGAAAATTTTGGTCCAAAAATTGCAGATTTTGGATTGGCCAGGCTTCTTCCGGAAGATCGGAGTCACCTCAGTACTAGAGTTGCGGGAACCCTGTAAGAAAAATAATCCTTTATACTACTGTTCTGATTATATTTGCATTTAGGTTGTTTTGATTATATTTGCAGTTAGTGTTCGAACATAATTAAAATGGAGTTTTGTTTGGTCAGCGGATATACAGCACCAGAATATGCCGTTCATGGGCAACTGACCGAGAAAGCGGATACGTACAGTTACGGTGTTGTAGTTCTTGAGATTGTAAGCGGAAGGAAAAGCATTGACATGAAGCAACTACCGCATATGCAATATCTTCTAGCATGGGTATTTTCTCAGTCCATTCACGCTACATTTCTTACACTGGTGTGGATAAGGAACTTAGGCCGTCTCAATTGGTTTATAATTATTATTTAATTTATTTAAAGTTTTTAAAATAATATAATAAGAATATATATTTGTAATAGCAAATTTGAAGATTAAATATATATATATATGAATGATAAGTCAATGAAATGAACGTTATGGGAAATTGATGAATTGGGTTATGAATGTTGCAGGTCTGGAAACTATACGAAACCAACGAGGTTTTAGAAATGGTGGACAAAACCATGGGAGATGAGTACGATAAGGAGGAAGTGTTGAGAATGATACAGCTTGGTCTCCTATGCACCCAAGCTTCTGTTGCACAAAGGCCGTCCATGTCTGAGATAGTGGCGATGCTGGTAAGCAAGAGGGAGATTACTAACTTACAGACGACCCCCATGAAGCCTGCTTTAGGATATACAGTGCGGACTACCAATTCTGAATCGGGCACGTCTTCATCGGCTTCGAATGCAACGGTGTCAACATCCCTCACTGCTCGTTAAATACAATTACAGATAAACAGCACAAATAGTTTCCTACCAAACTATTTTCATGCATTTTATAGATATACAGCAGTAATAGTTTCCTACCAAACTGTTTTCATGCATTTTATACAGTCCCAATGAAACGGCTTTACAATCATACAATTCACATATTGTATATTTCAGTTGTGTAAAATATCTTTTTAATAAATAGATTGACAAATTTAGTATTTAAAAATTATTGAAAATCTTTAAATTTTACAAATTAATATAAAAAAGTCATATAATTTTGACAAAAATAAAAAAATAATAATAATTATAAAAAGTACTAACACAAATAGAAACTTAAACTACATAACATAAAGAGGTGTTTTTTTCTTTTCTAAATATTGGATTTGATTTAACCAGAAACCAGTACATAAAAGTTCCAAAGTCAAAATATGCAAAAATTTAACTACCATCCTCACCCAAAAAGCAAGAAATATCTATAAAACCCCAAGATAATGATGAATATAAATCCAGGCATCCTAGGAATAACCCACAACTGAAATACAAGTCAGTTTTAATTCTTTTAAATAAATTTTTATACGCTAATTTTTTCTCCAAATTTAAGTAAAGAATTGAAGTTGGTAATGCAAAACCATTTAAACTCTATTGTGAATTCTTAACTTTTTATTTCAAATGGTTTTTGAATAAGTATGCTTTTTGAATGGTTTGTGTTTGTGAATAGTGGTGGAATATAGTTTTTTTTTGATATATAATAATATTATATTTATTATTTCTGAATATATAATATTTATATATATATATTATATATATATATATATATATATACTATATAAATTTTATTTTTATTTATTATTTTATTATTTTTATTTTTAATATAAGTTGTATTTTTTTACGATTCTATATAGGTCGGTATTTACATTTAAAATAATATATATTTTTATTGATATTATAATTAATCTGAATAACATGTGTAATTTTAATAGGAGGATGATCTTTTATAGAGTTTTAGTGATCACATATTCGGACTTAACAAGTAAGTCCATCATCAGGAGATGCGTCATAGTATCTTCAGATCTTAATGATATCCAGGAGCTAGATTTAGGTTATTATAAGAAATTGAAGAAAAGATGTAAAGAAATAGGTGGCTAGATTTTCATTTATTTAATTAATCTACCTATCTATCTATCTATTATATATATAAAAGTATATTAGTTTTATATCAATTTACTATAGATTAGAAATAAAGTCAATGTGAAAATGATATATTAGTATATATATATATATATATATATATTATATATAGATTATATATATAAAGATTTGAGAAAATGTATAATGTAAGAATAAAATTCTTCAATGTTCACATTAAATAACATAATTTTACATCAACCTTTTACATATAAAGAGAATAATAAATTAATAAAAAAATAAAAATATTCTAATTTTATTTTGTAACTATTATTTTCGTTTTTTTTATGATCTGATTAAGTTTCTTTACTATGGGTCGTTATCCTTAGTTCATCCTTAGATTGTGTGGGGTGGACTTTTCCTGATTTAAATGTTGAGGGGTAATGATGTTAATAACACTATAGACGAAAGCTTTGAGAATGACAACATTTTGAACAAAATGTTGTAGATATTTTATACTCCTTAGTATGAATCTTCTTTAAAAAGGTTTCATGAAAAAAACTATTAAAATTATGCATAACTATAACATTTAAATTAAGAAAAAAACATGTCTTATTTAATTTCCATCTTAAATGTAAAGTATATATTCTTAACATAATTATAAAACGAAAATGATAAAATTATGATAAGCCAATTAAAAACAACATTAAAATTTAAAATTTAAGAGAACACTGGTTTAAAAATTAAACCTATAAAAAAAACATTTAAAAAAAAAATTGTAAATAAAAAAAATAATGAAAATCCCATTCCAAACTTTTCGATCTTTTAAAGTTTCAGATTCAAGGTCAAAAAGTTTATAAATGTTTAAAATTCTTAGAATTAAATTATGAAAAATGAAAAAACTATGTCAAGATTTTCATACTGAAATTAAAATTATAATCCATTATTATATATTTTTTTATATTAAAAATAAAAATTAATATAAAGTAATATTTAAATAATAATAATATAATAATATAATATTTAACTTAAATTTATTAATTTACAAGTCAAATTAAATTATTAAAAATTTATAAATAAAAAATTTGATTTTTTTAAACAAATTTAAATTTAAAATAAATTTTAACACTTAACCATTTTATTAATAAAAATATAATATTGTAATTTATCCAATTTATTATTTTTTTTGCTGTAGCAAGAGCCAAATCTTCTATATCATTAAATCAAAATATGGTTACATAGTGTACATAAGCCATCCGAAATCAAGAGCTCTGGACAAATAGTTCCTTACTAAACACCAAACCTACAAAACCGTCCTCAGGTCAACTCAACCATCAGGGGCAACCTTATGAGTTGATATCGGAAAATCTCTGCCTCAAAAACCCCACCAAAGGGTTTGCCTATCCTCCTGACCCCACCAAACTACCGACTCTTTCCCAACTGTTGATCCGGTCACTAGGATCCAACGGCCAAGAGCCATATCGCTCGCCCCCAACACAATCGAACTTTAATCTGCGATGAAGGGTGGTAAACAAAACCAAACAATGCCACGTGTTGAATTCTCAATGGAATTGCAGCTAAAAAAGTAAAACCTCTTACCATGTGAGCTTCGCGCGATTATCGGAAAACCACCAAGGCACAGAATCCTCTCGAACCCGACAAGGAAAACTATTCTGATGACTGTAGGAACACACCTCTCGTCGCTTCCGCTCTAACCATGGACCCACAATCCGAGACTGCCCTGATGAAGCAAAAAACTCCGTCTCGAATCCAACTAAGAATCAGTGGCGTCCAAAGGAAAAGCTTCAGTAGAAAAGCCAAACTAAGAGGCAGAGGAATCATTGGCTGGGGAAACTTCATTCCTACATGAAACCCTCCCACGATATCAGACCACTTCAATGTCTTCTGCTGCTTGCTCATTGCAGAGTGCCTTTAAATGGTTCTGGGGCATTTCCTGCCACTTCTTCTCGATCCTGCAAACCTCATTGTTAACACCTTGGTTGACCAGAATATCCGCAAGCTTATTAGCATTTCTGCGCACATGATTGAAACTAACAATACAAAGTCCATAAAGGTGTGTTTGAATCCGTTGATATACCTGGATTAGTCTCCAATGATTTGAGACTTCCTCTGGTTTAGAACCACAACTAATTCTCTTTACAGAGTTGATGGTTATTTCAGAGTCTGCCTCTAAAATGACATTTGGGTTGCAAATTTGAATGAGGATCTCTAAGAATTGCTCTAGAGCCATTAATTCCGCCATGTTATTGGTTGATTTACCTAAATGGCTGTGGAAGATTAAGAAGACTTTGCCCTCTTCATTTCTTAAAACTCCTCCAAAACCAGCTATTCCTGGATTACCTTTTGAGGCTCCATCAATATTAAATTTCAGGTAGTTTTTCGGAGGAGGGTGCCAGAAATCTTTCTCTATATTCATTGTCGTATCCTTTTTTTCAAGCCCTTGGGGAGTGATCTCTTGCAATCCCAGAAGTCTGAGAGTTCTCAGCTCCTTTTTTGAGAGAGGATTCTCTGGGATATTGCGCACCGTGGTACTGACTGTTTCCCTAATCTGCTTCAAAATCAAATCATATAGCTTCTGAGGGTTGGCCTTTTTACTCTTGAAGATTATTTTGTTTCTTTCTTTCCGCACATTCCAGATAATGAATCCTGGTGTGAAAGCTCAAGCCAAATTAAGAGCCTCATTCTTCGAAAAGATCCTTCTCCATTTATTTAGGGTATTAGTGATACTCCCTCTGTCCCTATCTGTTTGTTGGAAAATGTTGGAAAGATAATTCCATAGCGAGGTGGTGTAAGAGCAGCAATTGAGAATGTGCTCCATAGTCTCCTCTTGCTCTTCACAAAGCTGACATCCAGAAGGCCCCAAGACACCCCTTTTTCTAATATTGTCCCAAGTCAATATTTTCTTATGGTGAACCAGCCACATAAAAAGCTTGATCTTCATCCATCCTTGGTAAATCTAGAGTTTCTTCTAGGATTTTTCTAGAACACTGGACTCTAGCCCAAGGAGA
The DNA here is from genome assembly GCA_000404065.3 of Pinus taeda. NCBI lineage: Eukaryota > Viridiplantae > Streptophyta > Pinopsida > Pinales > Pinaceae > Pinus > Pinus taeda. Next base: position 18,551 of record APFE031103967.1, on the reverse strand, counting down.
ATATTCTTTGCCTCTTTGAGATTAAAGGTACCTTTGTTTTCGTTACCCTATCTTAATTGATCCTACCCCGCTGTGACCAAGATCATCCTTTGTTTTAGTATGCTTCCCAGTGCCTCTGCTTCTGTTGTTATGAGGCTGTTATTTTTGCAATCAATGTTACTCCAGCTTCTCCACTTTCCCTATACTTGAGAGATATCCCAGAAATCTCTTACTTTGTTTAACCCTTGGGAATCTGTTTCCTGTTTGAGACTTAAAAAGTCCTCTTTTAACAGCACTGGTTCTTGTTGCCATTTTTCCTCCCAAAAGAGTGCTTGATCACCTTGTCTGATTTCCCAGAAACTGTGTTGTTGCACTATGCTTCTATTCTCCCAAGCCCTGTTCCAGATGTGAGAGCCCCTTATGTTTCCAGACATTCTTATGAGATCAATTGTGTGCCAAGAGTTGGCATATTTTTCTTTCCAGATCCTTGCCCAATGGGCTTTTGGCTCTTGCACCCATTGCCACCAAAGCTTCGCTCCTAGCACTTTACTAAGAATCTCCTGATCATCTAAGCCTAGATCCCCATGGCTTTTGGGTTTGCAGATTTTATCCCAGGAAACCAGGGCCCATTTCTTCCTGATTTCCTCCTTACCCCATAGAAAGTCTCTTTGAATATTTCTGATCTGCTCTAAGACTCCTTTGGGAGCTGGAAGGGCTGATAACATGAAAACCGGGATAGATTGTAGAATTATCTTTGTCAGAACAAGCCTGCCAGCCAAGTTTAAGGCTTTGAAGGTCCAGTTTTTCACTTTATCCTGCAACTTGTTTAGCACAGGTTCCCAAATACTTTTAAGCATTGATCTATCTGAGAGAGGCACTCCCAGATATTTTGAGGGGAGGGAGTCCCTTTGGAAGCCAAGAATCCTTGAGATATTTCTTTGAATAGCAATTTTAGTATTAAAGAAGAAAATTTTTGTTTTTGAAAGATTAACTTCCATACCTGCTTCCCTTGCAAAAACATTGAGGATTTGATTGTAGGTGGCAGCTTCTTTGACTGTGGGAATTCCTTGCGACATGGTGTCATCTACAAATTGTTGGTGAGTGAGTGTCTGACCATTCTCAGTTACTTGAAGACCCTTAATTTTTCCCATGTCTTTAGCCTGCTTGATAGCCCTGCCAAGTCCTTCCATCATAAGGATGAAGAGAAAGGGAGAGCGCAGGTCTCCCTGTCTAAGGCCTCTAGAAGGAATGAAGATATTAGAGGGAGATCCGTTAACCAAAATTGAAAAGCTGGATGTAGTTACCAGAGCCATTACCCATCAGACCCAATTATGATCAAACCCAAAGGCTGTGAGCGTCTTTTTTATATATTCCCAATTGACTTTGTCACAAGCTTTGGCGATATCAAGTTGCATGATCATCCCAGCCTCCTTTTTGCTTATGAGAGAGTGAACCACCTCATGGGCTTGAATAATGTTGTTCAAAACTTGCCTGCCCTCCACATAACCAGATTGCTCCTCTGACACTAATGTAGGGAGGAGAGGTTTGAGTCTATTAGCCACTACTTTGGATATTATCTTGTATACTACATTGCATAAAGCTATGGGTCTATACTTATCTTCTCTTTGAGCCGAGTCCTATTTGGGTATCAGGGAGATGAAGAAGGTATTGAGGGCTTTTAGGATAGTTTTACTACACCTCTAATCCTCAACAACAGTTACTATATCCAGTTTAACTATATCCCAACAAGCTTTGAAGAAATCCACATTAAAACCATTTGGGCCTGGTGCTTTGCCATTCTGCATTTCTTTGAGTACTTCGCTAACCTCCTCTTCAGTTACTGGTCTATTTAGGTTAATGTTGTCCTCTCTATACACCAGCTTAGGGATATAATTTGTGATTTTCCTTATTGATTCTTCCCTGTCTGGATCGTTTTCTCGTGAAATGTCTCAAAAATGCTGAACAAGCACCTTTTCAATATCCTTATATGTGTTCTGAATCTCTCCCTTCTTATCCTTTATTGTCGAGATTCTCTTGAATGCTCTATTTTCCATGGTGGATCTATGAAAAAATCTCATGTTGTGCTCTCCTTTTTTGAGCCATTGCACTCTAGATTTTTGTCTCCAGAATATTTCCTCTTGTTTACATAGGTTTTCCCATTCATGGTGAAGTTTGTCAGACTTTTCATTTTTGTCATAGTTAAAGCCTTCTTGGATCAACTCCTGGTTGAGTTCCTGGATTTTGGTTTCCACTAATTTTTTATTCACAAAAATGTTAGCGAAATCCTTCTTGTTCCATTCTTTGAGTCTAAACTTACTATGCTTTAGTCTTCTATACAGGAGAAACATTTTATATTCTTGGATCTGCAAGTCCTTAATCCACCATTTCTTGATATTACTCAAGAAATCTGGGTGGGAGAGCCAGATATTTTCAAATTTGAAGGGTTTATTCCTTGGATCATCCAAACCCTTAATTTCCAATTGAATCAGCCAGTGATCAGAGCCTCCAAAGGGAAGAATTTTTGCTGTAATTTCATTATTTATAAGTATAAGCTCCTCTGATATCATGAACCTATCTAACCTAGAGGCCACCTGAGCTTCCCCTCCTCTCTTGTTGTTCCAAGTGAAAAGGCCATTGTCTGAGTCTGAGTCAACCAATTTCAAGTTCTCTGTGAACGATTGAAATGTTAATGAGTCTTTGTTTAGCCCTCCGGTTCCTCCTTTCTTTTCCGAAAGAGATTTTATCATATTAAAATTCCCTCCCATGATCCAAGGGATGCCATTTTCTCTGTCCCTGAGATCAGTGAGGGATTCTAGCAATCTAAGCTTATCCTCTATTCTTTGAGGACCATAAACATTAGTGACTAGGAAGGTTTCAGAAACCCCTATTGGTTGAATGACTACTGATAAGTAGTTTCTGGATGCCTCTGCATCTAATACTCTGACTTTTTGGGGGTTCCAGAAAATGAGAATGCCCCCCACTGTGTTATCTGCTTTAACTTCTAAAAACTCAAATCTATGAAGCCATTTGCTATGGATTAATTTTAATTTCTGGATGGAACACTTTGTTTCCTGAATGAAGATCATATCCGACATATCTTGTCTCTGTCTAAAACTGAGCATTCTTTTCTTTCTTTTACTACCTAGACCTCTTATATTCCAAGATGTAAACTTCATAATTAAAGGTTTGTGAAGGAGTAACTAGTCAGGTCTTTCATCTTACCTGAGTCTATCATCAGCTTTCCACACTCCATTAATAGCTCCTTCTGCTTTTTTCTACCCCTTTTCTTGCTTGCATTTCTGGTTTCTAATCCTGGATTTGATTTCATTGTTTTCACACCTCTTCACTCCTGCACGTCGATGTTTCTTCCTTTAACTGCCCCCTTTTCCTGAGTTTTCCACAAAAAAAATTGTTGTATTCTATTGCATTCATCGAGGTAATGAATCTATCCCCGCCATGGTTCCCTGCTACAGAAATCCTTCCAGATCTAGGTGTTCTTTATCTAGAATTTCCTGAAGTTCATGATCCTCCAGATCTATTTCACTCTGGGTCATTTCCTGCTCCATCTCTAGCTCTGTTTCATTGATCATGGTTTCTTCCTTATCATTAGTATTTTGTACAGGAGTGTAGTTTTCCCCTTTCTCCTTTTCCTTAGGGTCTTCCTCCATAGACTGGTCTTCGTTTGACATGTCCTCCATCTCTACCAGAGCTTGGAATTTATTTTGACTAGCCTTTTGCCCCTCATTATGTTGTTGCTTTGGTTCTTTTTTACTTCCTTTTCCTCTGCTTGATGCTTTCTGAAAATTTTCAGTGTCCTTCTTTGCTTTTAGTTTACTTTTGTCTTCTGCTTTACTCAGAGGGCAGTCTTTGATCAAGTGTCCATGTTCGTGGCATTTACGGCATCTGAACGAAATATGCTCATAGTCCACCGTTTGCACCCATTCCCCATCAAAAACTTCCAAGAGAACTTCGTTCGGAAGAGCTCTTGAAAGATCCATCTCCACACAAATCCTTGCATAGGAAGTATATTTACCCCTTCTGGTGGCTTTCGAGGCTTTGACAAAACAACCTAATTTATTGCCTATAGCCACAAGTGATTCATTTTGCCAATAATCCAGAGGTAGAGAAAAAAGCCTTACCCAGACAGGAACTGAAGTGAAAGTTTCCCGCTCTGGAACAAAGTTCATCACCCAAGGCCGCATATAGAGGCCTGCTACTGCAAAAAAGTAGGGCCCTCCTTCGAATATTCTATCTTTGTCTTCGATGTTTGTAAACACCACTGTGAAGAAACCCTTTGACCCAAGGTGTAGATCGATACTACCTTTAGGTTTCCAGTGATACTTGATCTAGGTTTGCAAGGCTTTTTCAGTGGGCCATACTCCCATGAATTTGCAAATGATGGCATAAGTCTCCATATGTTCCCTGTGCTCCTGCAAAGCCGGATTATTTAAAACTACTATCGGAGTGATTTTCGCCCTAGGTCTACACGGTCCCTTTTGTTTAACGTCCTCTTTTTTTTCCTTGGTTTTTGTCTTCTTCTTCCTCATCCTTTGTGTTTCTCTTCTCCTTCGACTCTGTCCCATCTGTCTCATTTTCCTTATTTCTGTTTTCTTCCTCCTCTGAACCTCTAACATTACCTAGATGTGACTTGCCTCTGCTGGCCATAACATCTTTGTAAGAGGGAGTGGAGCTCCCTCCTCTACGAACCTCCATTAGGGTCAAACTCGGTGTATCTCAGAAACTCTGCGCATTTTTTCGTTGTACTCAGAGCAGCTCAGTGTCAACGATTTATTATTATTACTAAATAAATAAATAAATATAAATCTTAATTATAATAATGCGTGATAAAACCATCATATAAGAATAACGATGATAATATAAATATGATAAGAATAAAATTATTCATTTTCATATATTTTTATACATAATAATAAATTTATATGAAACCAAGATAGATATAATCGAATTTTGTTTCAGGACACAAAAACAAGTCTCGAACATGGATAATCATTGGTTGGGGTCATCGGCGGGGCAGCTGTGATTTTAATTATGACATTCATTACCAGACGCTATTTTTTGAGATTATACACTATCCCCTCACAACAAAGACAAGATATGCTGTATTTTGCAGCTGTGACTATATTGTATTTTTTTTAGGATATTAGGGACTATCAAATGCACTCTTTGAAAAAAAATTGTATTAAATTTTATTTTATAAATTAATTTAAATGGGTATTTGGAACAAAGCTTGTGAGGAAGAAATCCTACTTGTGTCAAAGATAGGTTTAGAACTAAAGATGAAAAAGAAAAAAAAAAATATTTACTAAAAATAAAATCGTAATTTCTTTTTCAAATAAATGTATTTTAAATTTCGAGATAAAATTTATTTAATTTTAAGTAAGATTTGTTAATTTAGTTAGGAGAAATGAATGTTATCTTTGTTACTTAAACTTAGTTTTTATAATATTGTTGTTATTGCTTTGAGTTTTATTGTTAAATGATTTTAAGTCTGAAAAATTTCTTGCACTTACCTATCATGTGAAAGAATAAAATACTTAAATTTCCAAATAAATTATAAAATCAACATATTATAATCCCAAAATTAACATACTCACTAAATATTCATTTTTATAATTTAATGTTTTATAAAATTTGGAAATAATTAATTTTTAAAAAAAATAAAATTAAATTAATTAATACCGGCGAACTTCAAATCTCTCAATATACATTTTTTTAATTTTAGAAGTTCATTACCGATTCCATGATAAAATACTTTCCAATTAATATAACGTCCAACTGAATTGTGAACATCACCGATGGTTGAAAATTGATGGATCGCAAAAACCCTATAAAGTGATTTTCTTTTTATACATTTTAATTTATTTAAATATTTTTTTTATTATATAGTATATATACTTTTAATTTAAATAAAAAGGTGAAGCTCATAACATATAATATATATTTTTTAATTTAAGTAAAGAAGTGAAGCTCATAGTTAACAAAAACATTTAAACTCCGTTGTGAATTCTTAGCTACTTATTTGAAATGGTTTTTAAATAAGTATATGAGTCATAAATAAAGTTCTTTCTGTGAATAGGAGTTGATGGTAACTTCTTTGCATTTTCTAGTTGAATTGCATAATTTTATATTAATTTTTTACAGAAACAAATTAATATAAAGTGAAAAATAAAAAATAAAAATTTAATTTTTTTCTATTATTATTGTTATTTTTTAGTATAGAAGTATTTTTTCACTATTTTATATGGAGTTGGTACACGACATTTAAAATAATATGTATTTTTATGGATTTTACAACCAATTTAATAACATACGTAATTCTTTCTTGTTCAACATAAAATTAACATGTAGTGTATGTATATATGTGTATTATAAATAAGATATTTCAATGTTATTTAAGTCACACAATTTCATATCAATTTTATATAGATAGAGAGATAAAATACTTGAAAATAAAAAATTCTTAAATTTATATTTAAGAAATTGAGAAAACTGTATAATGCTAACTATAAATAAAATCCTTCAACATTCATGTTAAATAACATAATTTTACATCAACTTTTTACATGTAGAGAAAATGATAAATCAATAGAAAATAAAATATTCTAATTTATTTTCTAATTATTATTTTCCTTTTTGCATGAGCAGATTAAATTGCTTTACTATGAGTTGTTATCCTTACCTCATCCTTCTTAAATTGTGTGAAGTGGACTCCTTGTTTAAATGTTGTGGGGTATTGATATTAATAACTCTAGAGATAAGAGTCTTGAGAATGTGAAATTTTAAACAAGATATTGTAAATACTTTATACACATTAGTATGAATATTTTTTAAAAAGATTTGATAAAAATAAAACTATTAAATTCATGCATAACTAAAACATCTAAAATAAAATAAAAAAACATGTATTATTTAATTTGCATCTTAAATATAAAATATTATAAAATTTCCATCTTAAATGTCAAATATAAATGCTTAGAGTAATTATAAAACAAAAATAATAAAATTATGATTAACCCATAAAAACAACATTAAAATTTTAAAAAATACTCATTTAAAAGTTAAACCTTATAAAAAAAACCTACATAAAAATGTTTGTAAATACAAAAAATAATGGAAATCCCATTCCAAACTTTTCTATCGGGTAATAAAGTTTACTTCAAATAAACTAGAAGCAAGAAATACGTCTTAAATTTAATATAAATCCTTAAAATAATTATAGAACAAAATTGATAAAATTATGATTAACTCATAAAAACAACATTAAAATTTTAAAAAATACTCATTTAAAAGTTAAACTTTATAAAAAAATGTTTCTAAATACAAAAAATAATGGAAATCCCATTCCAAACATTTCTATCCAGTAATAAAGATTACTTAAAAAAAAAGGCAAGAAATACGTCTTTTAAAATTTAACGTTTTAAAGTTAAGAAGTTTATAAATGTTTACAACTCTTAGTTCCAAACATTTCTATCCAGTAATAAAGATTACTTAAAAAAAAGCAAGAAATACGTCTTTTAAAATTTAACGTTTTAAAGTTAAGAAGTTTATAAATGTTTACAACTCTGAGTATTAACATTATAAAAAATAATTATAAATCACAATTATAACATATATTTATTATTATTAAAATTTAATTTATAATTATTATTAATATATTTTTTTTATAATTTTATAAAAATTAATTAAATAATATATATATATATTTTATATTAATTAATATTTATTATATTACAATAAAATTAACATATTGATTTTTTTTTCTATGTTAAGACTAACTAGTGCCCACGGGGTTTGAACCGGTGTACCGGTGAGCTATTGCAAGGAGTTGCCTTATTAACAGCGCACCAATCACATCATCCAAAACCCCATGGGGCAAATTACATATTGATTTAATTAATATATAATTTTAGATAATATTAATAGAATTTTAATTTTTTTTACAAATTTGGAAAAAACTGTTATTAATAACAAAAATAAGATATTGTGATTTCTAAAACATCCTATGTTATTCTGATTTCAAATCTTTATTACTTCAGGTCAGTAGTATTGTTGAGGGTTCAAATATAAGATTTAAACGTGGACAATTAACTGCTACAAAATATATTGTTAATAAAATAAAAATAAAAATGTAATGGTATACCAACATTTACACTAATAGTTATTTATTCTTATACGCATTTTATATTGTTACAATGCAATGTGTATTCCATAGCATCCAAAAATTACCAATCCTTTTAACTTGGACTAGAATACAATCACATATCCTTAATTAGAATTACAAAACCATGAGTTGAATAACCATGTGCCACAAAACTACTAAAACTGAAAATGATGTACTAAAACCTACCCCCAAAAAATAATTAGGATTTTCCCCAATTCCTTAAACAAGGTGGCTTTCACCCCCATGATATCACCTTGAGGATAGTCATGCGAATAATATATACATACCCAAGATTCTCCCACTTCTTTCTTTCTTTCCATACAAGGGATCATAAGAGTACAAGATGAACAATCCAAATAGTAAAGTACATCATTTCTTTACACGAAGAGAAATTTCCAGTGCTCAGTAGTCTATTTATAGGGCAAAAAATTCCATGATTATTCTTCTTGTTAGTTAGTGGGATCAATCAACAATGCCTTTAGACACCACCATTTCTCTTGGTGCTCTGTGATCCTAAGATTTGATATTAGAGTCGAAGGAAGATGAGAATATTTTTCTTGGTAGAGTGAAGAAAACCACAGAGAAGGGAAAGAAAAGGCTGAGAAAAGACCAAAGTCCAAGAAGTGTTGATGGTTAAAAAAAAATACAAAGTGGCGATGGTTAAAAAAAATACAAAATCGGGAAAGATAAAGAAGCCTAGATAGTGATTGTATGGATGAAAGGAACAAATATGGACTAAATGGTGTTTAATTTTAATGAAGGAGCCAGTGTGTGAAGTATGAAATCCCTAAAGGTTTTCGTCCAAGTTCTGAAATCCTATTATAAGTAGGTGTATTCCCATAGGAAGTTGTAAGATATGATGTTTAGGTAGACGTGTTGCACATGAGAATGCATATTTTTAAGGCCTTAAGAGCTTTCTCAAGCATACATGCAGTGCAATGGCACATTGAGTCATTACGCTATGGAATGGAGCACTTGGAGAGGTACCTGGGTGGCAGGTATACTAGTATCATGACTTTAGAGGGGGAATGTGAAATTTGTATGACGTGGTTGATGAATGGGACCAAGTCAATCTCAAAGTCAAGTTTAAGGGGGGGATTATTAGGGTGGATTAGGTAAACTTGACTTGGTAAAGTTACCGGTGATTTTGGGCTCCAGGTATATGAGCACCCATGGCTTTTCCATGGTATTTATCTATGATGTAGCCTATTTATAGGCCAAAACAGATTCTAGGATTATTTGTCTACTGGCTAGTGGGATCAAATAAAGGTGTCTTTAGACACCACCACATCTCTCGATGCCCTTTTATCCTAACAAGTATGTTAATGAATCTGCAACATTCTTCAAAATGTCCATCTTTACTAGTGGCACCTTCATATCTTTAATCCTATTGCTCAAAAAGTGATACTAAACATCAATATACTTTGTCTTAGAATCATAAGTTGGGTTCTTCACCAATATTGCACTTTAATTATTACAATTTATCCGTACAACTTTCTATACCAACCCCATACTTGAACAATATATTTGTAGCCATACTACTTCCTTGCTTGCATGAGTGGTTGCCATCTATTCATATTTTCTAGTTGTGAGTGCCATTATAAGCAATCTCTTTCTTATCTAATTGTTTGCTCCTCAAAATGAGTTAAAAACATATACCCTTGTAGATATTTTGTAATCTAGATCTCTAGCCTAGTCTATATCAATAAAGGATCCATCTATCCACCCATGAAAAGTGAAGGATACATCCATTAAATCGTTGATGCTTTTGTAGTAGTGAGTTTTGTGTGACAATAAACATTGCTAAAGCATCCATATCAGAGCTTCAACCTTCGCGGTTATGTTCAACAAACAAGATTCAAATGAAATGTTCAATTCCTCCACCTTAGTTTCTCCCGAAGTAATCCAAAATATAAAACATAGCAGCAAGCCCTCCTGCATGACATCTTTCAACAAACTTATTCTTCCACAAAGATTCATGTCAAGAGATTAAATTTTTATGGCATAGCTCAAAACCTGTAATAGGAAAATTTATTTCGGAATGATGAATCCCTGCTTCTTCAACCAAGCATTAAATGAATTTGCAAGTACCATGCAATGAAATATATATATTATATATATATATATATATATATAATATATAATAAATTATAATATATAATATATCCATCCTAATCTAAGCTCTTCTACGCGGCCCTTTTCAGGAAAAAAATTCGGTAGGGAATTGTGAAGATATTTTTAAATATTTTGAATTCATTTAAAGAAGTTTAATTTAATAAAAAAAATTATAAATTAATTTTAAAATTTGGTAATTTTTTTGTTTTCCAAATCTTCATCTTGATTGTTTAAATTGGGTTTTTGATTGTATATATGAATTCAACACCTTTAAATTATTTATCAGTCATTTGTGAAGAGTTCACAACTCAAATATGTAATTCTATTAAATCCCTATAAATAATTATGACCCCAAAAAATGCAAGAAAACCTTCCAAAACATCTAACATATATAGTCTACCCCACCAAATACATAATATCCATAAAATCCAAATCGAAACTTTCAAACCCTATCATGCTTGCTTATTTGAAAGTCATATCACTAAACTAGATGTTATCCAAAACAACCAAAGTTTTTCAAAACAAACATTACACATAATTTTCACACAATGATGTGGTGTATCACAATAGATGATGTTATGTACAAATCTTGGTTAAGTTAGGTTGAGTAGATCCCACTTTTAGCATCTAACACATGTAAGACATAGTCCATTCTATTAACAAAAGTACTTGCCAAATAGAACAATTTAATTTTCTTATTTTGTTTATTTTTCCATAAACAACCCTCCAGTTTACCAATTTCTTCCCATCCCTCCCACTCCTCGCCCACTATTTCCTCACACCTTCCAAGAGCACATCCTTTTTTCATGCAATGCTACCTTTGCGCCACTCTACATTCGTCTACACTTCTATCAGCATGTCTTTGCACCCATTTGGAGCAAATGCTAGTATAAATATGATAAGCATAAAATTATTGGTACTCCTCCTATTGTCTCCTTCTAATGGTTTTTGGAACAACTCTTCCATTATATTGTACTGAACTAGACTCATTTCATGTTTCATATGTATCTCCAACATGTGAAGCCTTTGATGAAGTTCTCCGAGGTGTTTTTGGTTTTCAGATGCGAAGAAAAACGTGTGATAGGTAACAATGTATGAAAAAAATTGATTTTCTTTCAGAAATATAAATATAAGAATTTCAATAATTCACAGAGAAGCAAATTCACAACAACTTGGCTGTGTGTGGCTATAAAGTTATTTATGATGAGTTAAATATCTAAATTTATAATTAACATAAACTTATTAATTTCATATATATTGGAGGTGGAAGTGTTGATACACTTGAAAGAAAAAAATGGCCATATAAACTTATTAATTTCATATATATATATTGGAGGTGGAAGTGTTGATACAATTGAAAGAAAAAAATGGCCATATAAACTTATTAATTTCATATATATATATTGGAGGTGGAAGTGTTGATACACTTAAAAGAAAAAAAGCCCACACCGAATTTAAGTTATTGCTAATTCTCATAATATTAACACATTGTGCGGAGTTTGGAGGAAGCTTTCTTCCTTTGTGCTCCACACATTGTAGCAACAACTATACACATGATTGCTATAGCATCCAAATATATTTATGGATGACAATGAATCCGAAATTGTTCAAATTTAGAGAGAAGCAAAAAGTAGCTTCTTATTCAATTAATCAAATTTCAAGTATATTAAATATCCAAATTTACAATTAACAAAAACTTACAAATATTTCACGATATAATATTTTTTTAATGGTATAATTGCAATTATTAACACTAGTGTTTCATTATGAAAAACAAAACCTTTATTTTTTGGGTAGTGACGGACCTCTAAATTAGACATAAATTAAGGCCTATGACCATCCTTCAGCACATTAAACTTCTCTTTCTACATTAAATAATTTATTTTTAACTTTAATATATTCATTAGGAAGGTTTATGAATAATTGGATATTTGTGCCTAATATTATTTATTTTTATGGAATATTATGAGAATATTGGGCAGATTATGAAGATTTGGAGGAGGAGATAATTTAGAGACTTGTTTCCTACTAAAGGAGGATCAATAATAAATAATAAATCAACAAGATATTATGGAATTATGGCACAAATTGTGGAACTCTAATGATTGAGAAAATCTAGGAATGTGTTCCCTGCCATTTAATGCACATTCCTAGTATTGGGGACTAGATCCACTAATCAAGGGATTTTGGTGGGGAAAAATTTCCCCATTCAAGGGGAATAATTCCTAATCATTTTGTATAAGTACCAAGTCAAATTTTCCTCTAGATATAGATTTTAATTAGTGTTATTGTGGAGAGAGATTGTATTTTTGCAGCTCCATTGCATTTTCTTGTAGGGAAGTAATTCTATTGATGAAAATAATAAAGATTGATGTCATGTTCAACTTCTAAATCTTGTTCTCCTCCATACGTATTTAATTTTCCTTGGGCTTGGCCATCCCAGGAGCATCAGATCCCTTTTGTATCATTTTCTTTTCTTCTTTTCACTTCTTATTCACTTACATCTCTTGTTTTTATTTCTTTCTATTTCTGCATTTAGCATTAATGATTTCTTGTTGTAGGATTGAGTTAAATGGTTTATGTAAGTTCTTTTGTAGGATTGCAAGCATTATTTCATCCTTTAAAAATATTTGGAATTTCATAGTAATCTTTGAGCTGCTTGGATTAGCCTTCTTATTCCCAAATCTAGATTGTTGGACCTCCTTTTCAGCAAAGAACAATAAATTTCGGCTATTTTTAGAGCACGCTAACAAGCTTCAATCGAGTTGGTTCCCCTCGCATTAGATAACAAAAATATTCTAGTTCATAAAAAAATTTACCCCATTGCATTTCGCTTAATTAGGTTAGGCATTTTTTAGATTTACTAGCTCACTAGTTCTTGAATTTCTAGATTTTCAACTAGTAATGTTTTTCTATTTTTTAGCATGGGTTAACAGAGATATTTTTGAGTGATTCCACTTGAAATGGGGACCTAAGACATCCTATTTAATAACAAAATTTGTCCCATCCGATTTGGATTTGATTTTCTTGGTCATTCGATGAATTATAGTAAATCTGCACATCCTGTAGGAAATCATTGTAGCATCCTATAGGAAATCATGTTTAGCATAAATTGAGAAAAATCATCATTGAAGCTAGGATGAGGCCTCTACTTGACCTCCATGCCATCAAGACCATTTTAACCCTTTTTCTCCACACTTAGGTCAATATTTTGCTAGTTTTGAAGGGTAGGATTTGATTTCCATTTCTTCTATCTTCAGTCTTACATTAGATCTCATCAATGTTTTATATCATTCTACAAAGTTTTCCTTATATATGAAGTAGACAACTAGCTCATGATATTCTGTTTCCTTTAGATAATTGAAATTCCTTTTGTTTGCATGATTTTTGAGTAAATGTCAATGTTTGATGGAGTGCAAGTGTTTCAAGAGTACAAAGAGATTTTATAGTCAGCAACCTCATCCCAACTTCATCCACCCATGGTCCTCACTTTCTTTCACTAAACCCTTACCAATTTAATCATTTCACAAGGAATTTTCTCTAAGCTTTTTTAACATATCTATCCATCTCCCAACTTTGGTTTTGAATTTTGAAGTGGTCCTAGGCACTCCCTTTCCTCATTTCATCCACCAACCAACTTTCCTAAGCTTTCCATCACCTTCAACATCCATCCTTTTTCTCTCGGCTGTATCTTGTAGGTTTTTAGGGGATCCTGTAGGTTTTCAGGACATACTGTAGGAAATCCTGTAGCATCATGTAGGAAACCCTGTTTTGAGGACGAATTGAGGAAAAGGCCTCTAGGAAGCTAGCAAAGGGTCCCTACTTGTCTCCTAAGCATTTTGACCGTTCACCATCATCCCCAAGCTACCTGCCACATCACCAAAATAGATTAGCTTTCACACTCTCACATGAAAAAATACGAAAAGAAAAATAGATTTATTTTATTCATTTACATGCACAACAATAGAAGGTTTGATGGTTTGAATATGCATGCTTAGGACAATAGGATTACATACATGTTAACTTAGCATTCTTTTGAAGCAAAGCCTCTTAGCAGTTAGTTAGAAAATGGTGTGTTTTAGCATTTGATTTCATTCTCTTTCCTTGTGCTTTATTTCTTGCAATAGGTTAACGTTCCATTTCAAACATTTCATTTTTTGCAATTAGTTTAGGATTTGACTTTAGTACATGCACTCCATTACATCTGACAGCAAATGAAGGATAATTGTATGCTACACACATAGTGTTGATGCCTCTTAAGTTTGTATAAACCCCGGGTTGATAATTAAAGTCGATATCCTTGGGAGTTGCAACATTCTTGTTGCAATACCGAGGCTCATCACTTTTTGGTGCCATTGCCAGGGAGTTGTAAAAGTATGCATTGTTTGCTTCCCTAGTTGATTCATTTCTTTTTAATTTTTGCAACAAAAAAAAATGCATTGGGCATATTTAATTTCAAAAGTATAAAATTGCATTGCATTATAGTTTTCATTCAATCAGAAAAACAAAAACAAAAAATTCTCCAACACCAACTGACCCACCCCCCCACTCTCCCCCACATTTGATCATGTGGTGCAGTAACAACCACATCACCATTCAATTTTGCAGGTAGAAGAAGAAAATGGCAAAGAATGTAGAAGAAATTGATGGAGATGATGACAATGAGGAAGATCCTCTCGGATTTCCCATTCAATATATTGATGGTAGTGTGCACATGAAGAACACCCCTCCATCTTTTCTTCCAAAATTTCATGGTCTAAGGTCAGAGGATCCAGAAACCTTTCTCTTTGAATTTGAAATTGTTTGTAGATCTTATGGTTACTTATCAAAAACACAAAAATTCAGATTATTTCTGGAAACATTGAAGGATAGATCTTTTAAATGGTTCATGAGTTTAGGGACTAATTCAATAAGATCATGGAATGATATGCAAAAGATATTTCTAAAAAAATATAAAGAGCATGATCTTAAGGAAGAAATATTTAGAATGAATCAAAGAGAAGATGAGAGCCTTGAGGATCTAATAGACAAATTCATGTATAATTTTAAGAGGGAAAACTACATCATTTAGGATTTGACACACTAAAAACCCTCCTACTTATAACAATTAGGGATGAATGGATTGATCTCCTTAATCTCATGGGTAGAGGTGATGTATACCAATTATCATTTGATGAAATTTGTGAAACATGCAAACACAGATCAAGAGAAAAATAAGAGTAGGTAAATCAACATCAAGATTGGTAAGTCAAGCTAAACTTGGAAATTTATTTGATGATTTTAAAACATAAATTCTTAGCAATCTAACAAAACAAGTTGAAATGGTAAGAAAGCAAGATGAAGGAAAATAATATGTTGATATTTGTGTTGTAGAATCAAATGACATTAAACATTGTCCATCATTACCAAGGTTGAAGGAAGTTTACAAGGAGGACAATGGAAAAAGTCAATCACCAATGCAACTATGCTATGTAGCTCCAGGAGGACCATGACAACCTATTTGGCTTTATGTGATGCAAGATCCTAATTCACAATTTCAAGCTTATGCACATCCATCTCAAAGTAATTGGAACACACCCATTGGCCATCTCAACCCCAAAACCAATCTTTGCAACAAGGTTGGCAAGGAACTTAAGGAAGCCCTCCATAATATCCTCAATATCCTCCATACCTAACACCATGTTATCCCTACCATTCATATCCACCACAACCACAACCTCAACCACATCCATCTGAAATATCCACTCTCACGCAACTACCTATACCACCATTTCTAAACCCACACATTGTAGTAGCTCAACCCACTTATGATGCTGAGGTACAACACTTCCAAACATCTCCTCTTGAGATCAATGGTATTCACCATAGCTCAGGAAGAGTATTGAAAAAAAGAGATTATCTTGATATCATTGAAGGACCACATCCAGGAGAAGAAGATTCGAATGAGAAGACCACAGAATCATGGGCTGCACTTGATGAAGAAAAAAAATCAAAATTAGAGATTGAGAAAGCTCCCTCATGGTTACCATCAAATCGTCCATGTATTCAAGAGAGAAATCAACAAAAAGAGGAAGATTTGAAGGTCATGGTAGAAGAAGATATGAATAATGATCCAGATCAGAAAAAGGACCAGGGACATCACAACTATATTGAAATATGGTTCCAGATAGTCACTAAGTTGTAACAATACTTTCTTCTTCAATTGTGTTTGTATTTGTCAAAGTCAAAGCATTTGATCACTCCAATTCAGGTACCCGTCAAAACATACATTTCAAGCCTACATATCATTTTGTCTGTCATCTTGATGTGCACATGGATCCATTGGAAGTATTCATATACTTGAAAGTGATTTTGTTTTTCAAGTAGGTTAGGGTAGAAAAAAAATGAAAAATAAAAGAAAGAAAAAAATCTTAGGTGAAAACCTCTTTGGAGGTGCCTCAGATTGGCTCATTGATTGAAAACCTCCATGAGGTAGTGCATGGGTTGGAAAAAAAGAAAAAAAGGAGAAAAAATAAAAGATCCTAGGTGAAAACCTCCTTTGAGGTGCCTAGGTAGATCTACTAGTTGAAAACCTCATTGAGGCGGCTAGTAGGCCTAAAAGAAAAAAAGTAAAAGAAATCCTTGCTCCGTGCATCTCTTTGATGATTGCTTGTACTCTCCAACATTTGCAAGCAACAAGAAGTTGATACCAAAAGGAAAATTGGTCAAGCCTAGTCAAAAGAAGTCAAATTTTGACTTTCTCCTCTTTTTCTCAAATGCTACAACAAGGCCAAGGCCATGCCAATCCATCACCCTCATCTATTTTCACCATCCACCCATCATTCTCCAGCTTCTAACATTCAGTTTGCTGGTTGTCCTAAAAAACTACAGGATGCTATGTTTTACTACAAGATACAAAAATACATAGAGCGGGAATTTGTTTTTGCCATAACTTGAAAACCATGCATCCATTTTCCAAGATGTTTCAAGGGGACATGAATATGGATGATGCTAACATGCTCAAGCAATTTCAGCAAATTCTAGTGCACAGTTTTCGAGAAATTAGCCTCCATCACCTACAACCATTTTTGCATTTTCTCAATATACATGAATCCATTTAAAAAGTTGTTTCATGGGGAGATGTATATGGATGATGGTAAGATTCCCAAGAAATTTCAGCAAATTCTAGTGCACGGTGTCCAAGAAATCGGCCTCCATCACCTTCCGCCATTTTTAGTTTTTCTCGAGATCCATGCATCCATTGACCAAAATTATTTTATGGGGAGGGGCATAATGATGATGGAAACATGCTCAAAAAGTTTCAGGTCAATCCATTCTACCATTTGGGAGATATGGACAAAATACGTCATTGTCCTGAAAACCTACATGATTCCCTGAGATCCTACAGGATACAGAACAACACCTACAAGATTGGGAGTGAGTAGTTTTAAAAGGGAAAAATAGAGGTTGGATTCATCAAGTAGTGTTAAGGAGGTAGGCTCTACATTTCCCCACATTTTTCCAAGTGAAAGGAACATAAAAAAACCTTTCTAGTTTGTTAAAAGTGATTGTAACATAAGAAAATTGTATACACAGAATTTTTAAATTTGGCATCAGACATATACAAACCTCCATCCATCAGCGAAAAATGACAGGGAGAACTCGTCAACATAATGAGGATTCATCAACATCCTCATGTACTAGAGATATTCACAAGGCACAATTGGATGGGTTTCTTTGAAAAATTGATGGGATATGATGATGAAGTAGCCATAGATTTGTAGTCAGCTATAGAATGGAGATCTAGAGGTCAAAGAAGCTCCTCCAGAGCTTAGCAGCAACACCAGGATCATCAACATCACCATCCAACACCTGCAAATCAACATCAACATGCAAGTCTCTCCAATAGACAACATCTACAGGAAGGTCATCAGGTAGGTACAGGTATGCAATATTCTTGACCTCTTCTCTTCAACATATTATAGTTAGAAATTTGTTTTCAATGCATGAGAGATGAGGTTTTATAACCTAAGGATGGGTCAGCAGTCTCAGCCGCCTTGAACTAGTTAATTGCAACTCACTCCTTCACTCACGCAATGTTGAAAAGTCAAATTATGAAGGGTGATGATTTCAAGGAATGAGGACAACCGTTAAAAGAAGAGATTTTGGAAAAAGCCAAGTCACTACAGCGCTCCAAACCCTCCATCAGCTTCATATTCACTATCTATTCATCATTCATCCATCCCATTTCATTCTTGAAAAATAAAATAAAATCAAACAAACAAACAAAACATCC
>APFE031103963.1:0-15529 GCA_000404065.3 Pinus taeda | reverse complement strand
TTAATTGACATAATTGGTTGAAAAAGAGAATTTTGTTTACTAATAAAACATGAAACATTTTTATTTTTTATTTTTTTAATATAGCTTTGTATTACTATTGAAAACAAAGAAAGTTACAGAAGAGTTTGCATCCGAAAATAGCCATAACTTTATAAGTCTTATTGTGACTAAAAATCTCTTTTCCAGAAGCTAAAATGAGGGTTTTTTTATAGAGATATAGGTCTTGAAATAGGATGTCACTCAAGTTAATATATTTTTCTATCAATCACCCTTTACAAAAAAAAAGCATACTATGACTATGAACGAGCATACTGACGTCAAGTACAAACAAATTAACAAGAAAGTTACCAAAACACTAAAATACTAGAACTAAAGTGAAAAAAGACTATTCAAGGATGATGATTGTCGATCTTGGAGAACCTACATCATGAGAGTTATTCCTAGTAAGATTGAATTAACAGATAGGGTGTTGAGAGGAACGATGTTGATGACTTCGTCCTCTTCCTCATGTCCATTGGATTCAATGTTAGAGTAAGAGACTATGTATCTTTCCACCCGAGTCAAACCTTGCCACTATGTCATCCAGGTTGTAGCGAATGTCCTTTATGATACATTTGCTTTCTTCCTGTCCTACAAAGATTTTGTAGTTATCAACTTGCTTGTCCCTAATTACCATGCTTAATAGTGTCTCCATTTGTCAATAATGGGTGATGGAATGTAGGAAGTGGACGTTGAAAATAGCAACAAGTAATGTTAAAAATAGAATCCAGAAATTCCAATTTAATTTGTCATTGAATTAAATTGTGAATTACAATTGCAATTCTTTTCTCATAGCAACTTGTAATAGTTAACTAAGTTAAGTTGACTTAGTTAACTTAGGAATTTTGAGATGGAAGTCTTTTAGAAGTCATGTATATGTTCTCCCTAAGTTTTAGGGGTCCATGATGAGTTTAATTATGAGTTGTAATCAGAGAACTCAGATTACTGAGTTATGTTCAGTAAAATTAGTTCCAAACTATTTGTGGAACTAATAGAGAGTTAACAGTCAGTTGGTGTACTAGTACATCCGCAAGTGTCACTCTAGTTAATTGAACATTCCCTCATTAGAAACTCATGCATTCTGAGAAAGACTCAGTTGAGACTAAAGTGCAGGGACAATGTACTTTCAGTTCTATGATTTACTGAGTTGTAAATATCATGCATGCAATCAGGAAGAGGACATAATTAGGATTGCACAGTTTTGGAAGCATGAATTCCCTTTAAATATGGGTTATTCATCGTAAGAATTGTGAAAATAATTAGAAGTTTGGAAGCTTAGAAATTTGGCTAAGTATTGGCCAAATGAAGTCATCAAGCGGAGGATAGGAAATATTTGTGCAAGTTAAGCTCAAGGTTGAGCAGAGCATATTGTATCCATTCAAATTCTTTAACCAAGGGCGCAAGGAATCAGGGGCTTGGAGAGCAGCGGAAGAGGCTAGAGATTGGCTTGAGCTTGCTTGTAAGGAGGGAGATTGATCATACTGAGTGCTGGGATTGTTCATGTGAGAACAAACATTATATAATCATCTTGGATTTCTGATTTAATGCAATACAGATAGTGGGGGTTTTCAGTTGAGGCTTTCCCCAGATACTTATTGTGTTATGTGCCATTGATTTATCTTCTTCTTGTTCATATTGTTTTCATCAATCTTTTTACTTCTGCTGGTTGAAAGTAGAAGTAGATTCTTGTCATGTGTTTTAGTAAATTGTATGAGCTTGTGAATCTACAGGGAAATTCTACAGTGGAGATGTCTCTTTCTAAATTTTACAGGGTTCGATACCCATTTGATACAATCTCCACTAATCTCATAACCAGAAAAATATTGGTGGTTGCCAAATTCCTTGGCTTCCAGCGCCAAAATTTCCTTTCGAACATCTAATGGAGCAACTTCAAAGACATTAGCTATGGATTCCCATTTGAAGAGTCAGTGATCCTTGGATGAGGAAGGCCCTGCAACCCCACCTCGACGAGTCGATTCTTGTTGCCTTGTTGCCATGTATACCCTGCAATCAACAAAAAACACTACTATGACTAACAACAAGAGAGGATCCTCGGCAAGATAGTTGAGGGATGAGGCTTTGACACATATATTGACACGATAACGACTTATAGAGGAAGATAGTAAAATCTGGGTGGTGACGAGAGCCGTGAGGAAGACTAAACAACACAAACAAACAACTAATTGGGTGAGCCTATGGTGCTGACCTAGGCGAATCTATAATTTAATCACCTTGAATCGCACCATTACATTATGAGATATGGCCTGTACCAGAAAATCCGTATGGAATGTAAGGACCTAGAAACACTTAAATACAATCTCAAAACCAAATTGAAAAAAATCCTTGAGTACCAAACCCCGTAGGCAAGCACTTGAGAGTTGAAAGAGACCCCAGTAGGTTCTAAGCTTTGCAAGGAATCCGGGGAAAGGACGACGACCAACTCAAAAAAGGGGTCAAACCCCGTATTGTGCAAGAATAACACAAAGAATATGGAGGAACACTCTAACCTAGAAACCTGATACTTTGATAAAAACGAAAAGAACTAAGAACCCTGAGATTGTACTGAGGGGAAGGGAAGTGATAGTTATAAGACTAACCTTGATAATATACTACTGTGTGATGATAAACCCACCAAGCCATAGGTGTCCACAAATCCACAACATGGAGAGCAACAACTTCAATGTCAAACAACCTTTCTAAACTCTACCACCCTTCTAACATCGTAAGGAATTATACACCTTCTTTTGCATGGGGAAATTGGGAAGGTGAGTGAAAAGAGAATAGTGGAGATCACATAGTAAAAACCATGTGTCCTAGGAGGATCCAAGACTCCAAAAAAACAAAACATAATCACATAATGAAACCATTAATGAGACAAAATTTCATATCAAGAGAATGTCGATCCATAGCCAATTTGCCCTGAGAGGAGGTCTCCATATTCTTTGAAAGGAGGTCTCCATATTCATAGTGACAAAAGGAATGAACTAGAGTGACCATCCCAAAATGCTTATAGAGTCAAAACTCAGACGTTGGGCATTAAATAGAGTGTGTTGAATCAAGTAATCAACGGTACCACAGACCCACGCTAGCCACAGGGTTGCCATGCGAAATGGCGTAGAGGGCCCATACCATTTAACGAGGACCGCCCTAAGTCGTTTCAGCTGGTGGACACGCGTGCAAGGAGTTAACATTGTGATTAACTACAAATGTGGGTTAGTGTGCCTCCCGGAGTGAGGACCCTACTGGTGCCAAAATATTAACGTTGGCAAACACCCCCATCGGGGAAAATCATGAAACACTTAAATCCACAACTCACTTTATCTTTCATATAAAATAAACATTTTTAAACGAATAAGGAAAATATTTAATAAAAAAACGTGTTAGCCACACACATGAAGGATGCATATATATTTTATCAATCTCTAAGGTTTTTCAAATAGCTTAAGGAGGATTACATAGATTTTAACATACCTTTTCAAATGGATAAAGGAGGATTACATTAGAACAAACTTGTATTGCTAGAAGTAAATTCGAGTATATTTTGAAAGGCACTTAGTTTTGAATAAATGAAGCTTGTATATTAGCTATAAAATCATTTTTATTGTTTTAATTGATATTTAATCATTATGTTTATTTATTGGGATTGTGTTTTAAAAGTTGGTTAATTATTTTATTTTAAATATTGGAAGGAAAATATTTTTTAATTGATTATTTTTTTATGAAATTTTATCATAAGAGAAATAATAATGATGACGACCACGACAACAACATTAACAATAAATTAAATAAAAATGGAATCAATTAAATTAAATTTAAAAAATCAAATACAAAAAAGTAAACCAAAATAATCCAAGAAAAAATGTCCATGGAAAAAGATGAAAAATGAGCACAAAACAAACCATAAAAATCAAACAATCACCAGTGACACCCAACAAACACCAAAATGAAACAAAATTAAATGAGGAGGATTCTTTTTTCTGTCTTGGTTTTGTTTCCTTTCGGTGTTTGTCCCATGTGACCATTTTTGTTTGTTTCTCTTTCTTTTTACTGTATTCTCATTAGATTAGTTATCTAGAATTTCACTTGGATTATTTGTTCACAAAGTCTTTTGATCTTTTGGCTCGTAAGTTTATTATTTCACATTCCTTTTTGTTTTGTTATTTATCTTATTGGATTTATGTTTCATTTATATTCTCTTAAATGTTACTCATTAAATGTATCTTCCATTTTTTTGGTAAATTTCTTTTCCTATTTATTTTGTTATTAGTTTATCTTTTTTATATGAATTTATCTCTCTTCCTTTAATCAATGTTTGATTTCTTTTTTTTGTTTAACTTTATTTATTTAGTTTATTATAGATTTATTTTGTTATAAGGGTCTATCTCTCTTCCATTTTTACTTACAAGTTAGTTTTCAATATGTAATTTTGTTCATTTTTCTTTCCGGTCTTTATATTTGTTTCATATTATTCTTGATATCATTTAATTTTTCTTTTTATCATATTGATCTTGAAGATAGATTTGTTTCATATTATTCTTGATATCCTTTAATTTTCTTTTTATCATATTGAGCTTGAAGATGGACAATTAATTATTTATCTAAAACATCAACGTTTCCCAAATAACATAGTTATTCTAGAAAACTCTCGTAGTAAATAAATATGTGCATAGGGAAACAAACAATATGTTAGCTCTCTTCAATAGTTACATAGGGATTAATAAAAGCTTTCTCCTCCATGTACCAAACAATTTCTCACATCCTTTCAAAGTCAATAGCTCCACCATAATAATAGAATTCTCATTGAGAATAAACCATGTCAAAATCCTATCGACATGCTGGAGCACCACTCATGCACAATCTCTTTTTTCTTTTAATACTTCAATTTAGATATAAATATAGTAGAATTTTGAAAACAAAAGGATACTCAAACATAAAAACAATAGTCATTCTACTTATCAAAAAACAAACTCTCTATTACATAAAATTCACTCTCAAACAAAAAGAATCTATTTTTCTTAATACCACATTACACCTTTATTTTTACCTTTCTCCATGAATTATCATGCAACAAAATTCTCTTACACACTTGAGGCCCCCATAGGCTATGGTACAATGACAAAACAAATATGTGAGAGAAACATAGTTACTCAACAATATTTGCATTGTTTAATTTTCAATTGATATGATATGTAAATTTATAACCTACAACACTCATACATTTTAATGACGAGGCTATTTTCCTCAATTGTTGACCCACTTTTAACCCCACTAGGCATCACATCTTAGCCATAATTATTGACCTTTTATATGCATGTTTATCCATTCATTGAATGAGTATACATGTGCTTAAATAAATTTTGAATAATAATCACACATAACTATTAAATTCTACACTCATATAGTAGATATGACATCCATTTTCTTGGACAACATTGTCACCACATGACTTGCACTTATAGACCATGATTACATGTCACCTAATTATTATCACATGTTTTTTGTTAGTACTGTAGTAGGCACAAAAATCAAATTTTATTTCATTTAATAAAAGAAAAGGGACAAGGATCTTGTGCTTAGTCACCACTTGACATTTTCACACCACATCTATGACTCATCCCCCTTGCTTTCAATTTTTCACCTACTTCCATCTACTTATAGAAAATATGGATAAATTTTAGGCCAAAAAATGGATTTTAGTTATGGATTTGCCAAAATATGAATGGATTTTTGTAAAATTAGAGTTTTGTTTGAAGAAGGATATCGATGGATTGGAGAAATGGACTTGGATTAAGTGATGATGGAGTAGGTTGTGCAAAATTTAAATGACATTTTTGTCTTTTTGTCATGGTGAGAAGTTACCTCACAATACCAATCAATAAGTTAGCACTACTATAATATTTTTTTGAAATCATTGTTTCTAATTAGGAATTGTCAATGTTGCATACAAGAAAGTTGTTGTTAATCATCATGAGCAATAAACTCACATGAACAATGAAAGGATTTTAAAGGTAATAGGAAACATTAACAAGGAATAGAAAGGAAAAAGCAGAAGATTCCATATCTATGTAGATTCAAACTAAAAACAAGAAAATGTTACTTATAAAAAATAAACTATAAGAAATAAAAATAAAAGACACAACCAAAAAGGAAGGGAAGATATATTAGACAAGGGCTAATAAAAAAAAACTAGATATTGAGGAAAGAAAGAGGAAAAAAAAAATACTATAAATGTAAAGAAAAAAAGGTATAAAAAAATAAAAAATTACAGGTAAAGAGATTAAATACAAAAAGGAGAAAACAAAAACCAAGTATAATCCAAGTAAAGTAATCGAAGGAGAAAAATGGAACACAAAATAAACCAAAGTTATCAACAATCGCCATGTCAAACAAGCACCAAAATGTGACAAAACTAAAGGAGAAGGATGTAACACCCTCCTCCCACACTTACCCAAGCTAACTAGTCCACCGGGGTAAATATGTGACGAAGAATTACTATGATATGACTCAAGCTCCTAGACCACCTTAAGGAAGTGGAATCAACAAACCAAAACCTTACTAACCTTCCTCAGGAGCTATAGGACCCATAGGAGCTAAACCACCCCTCTAAGTATCCAAATCCCAATTCAGATTTCTTTTTCACAAAAAAACCTCAGTCGCATGCACAAGACTACATCCATGGGACTGTAGGCCTCCATTTTCTCCCATAAGTTTGCAAGGGAAAGACTGCAGTCTATTTTAGCCAATTATGTGCCTTTTACTGTGATATTAGAGCCACTTTTTCAAGGATAGTCTCCAGACCACTCCCCAAAATTTGATGATACTTTCCAAGACAATAAATGACACCAAGAAAAAGACTTGAACACAAAACTTGATCAAAGAATTTACCTAACCAAGCCTAACCATAACACACATTTCATCAAACACACGATGAACATGAAATATACAGGTCATAAATACACATCTGAAAATAAGGATGTCATACTAATCTGAGAATCATCAAGAAGGTCTAATTCTCTCTCATAATAGCTGCTATAACATTTGTTAGTCCATGCATTCATCAACCATTCATTTATTTATCAAACATGTCAAGAGCCATAGACAATATAAATCATATAACCAATTATTAACCAACGTATAAACCATGGCTACTCAACCATAATATCACCATCATAATAAATACATATGCTTATAGATCACAATAGAAATACCTCTTATTAACATATGAAAATTTCAACCAAGTCAAGGACTTCCACGTACCACCCGACCATAGACTGGGTTGAACCAAATCTTTATTTCAGCTAGTCACCCCCCCACCATATTCCAAGCATGAATGTGGGACCTCATGGAATAACCAAAACAAAACCAAATTAGGGCTTCCAGAGGCCAAACAACATCAACCCTCAACCATTGATTCCACATCATGGTCAGACATCGCTAACCATCACACGATCGATCTCTACCCAAGTTGTCCATGGCTCCAAATCATTTGTTCCAACTGGTTCTAGGATTAGTAACTCAACCCACAGTTGTCGCAGGACTCCAGAGTGTTTTTCCAACCAAGGCTCCAAGACTAGTAACTCAACCCACCAACGGTTCTAGAGCATTTGTGATCTGAAATCTAGATCGAAATTGATACTGGTTTATTAACTTTTTAAAAGTGTTTGCATGTATCTAAAATCACCATTAAAAAGAGCTCAACTTAAAAGACATGGGAAACTCGAAAGGAAATCACAACAAACAAAAATTAACAACAAGCCACATAAGAGAAAATGATGCCAGCACATTGATAATGGAGTTCCGCTATCTTCAAGCCTATGTCTCTGGGCCCTATCTTTGGTGGGGAATCCTCTTTATTAAAAAAGCTCAAAATTATTTAACGTAAAATTCTAAGCTCCATCGTGTCAAAATAATGCTACCAGTGAAGTCATAAGGCCTCTAAACCCCAATTTTGACTCTTTTGGTGTTCAAAACGGACTCCAAATGGCTACAATAAGCCAAAAACACTCTGTGTTGCACTTAAAAGGACTTGACACTATAAAAAATTCAACAAATGAACCTTGTGTCTTAATGGTTGAGCATGTCGGTTATATAACCCTAGGTGAGGGTTTCAATCCATAATGCACGTGATTTTGTTTTGATTATGTTGTCACTCACTGCTTTATAAGGTTATCAGTTGCCCAGAGTGTAGAAATGCAGTGAAGTTTGAAGCCATTTCCCAAGCCACATAAGCTCTCAAAGCTCAATTATACCCTCTCCATTTCATGATGCTCATGATAAGCTTTCCAATAGTATATGTAAGTCCAAAAATGGACTTCCAGATCAGAAGTTAGAGCAGTTTGAAGATGGGGGTTGTGTTGCCTTGATATGAAAGAGAAAGAGCACATTGAAGGGCCCCGGGCACAATGAATCATGCACATCGGCAATGGTCAGACCCCAGAGTAGCACGATCTCGCAGTCCCTTAGTTCCACAGTCCCGTGATCCCGCAGTCCCACATGACCCTTGCAATACCCGATGGGCCATCCTTAAGGAAAAGTTGGGGGGGGGGACACAACGATAGTGTTAAAGGCTCGAGGAGGGCACAGACCAATTTACACTGAAAATCAATGAAAAACCAAGGGCAAATGGACCCCCCTTTCTCTCTCCTCCAGGGGGCCATGTGGGACACTACCTACAGTCCCGTAATCCTGCAATCCCACAGTCTCGCGGTCCCACAACATCACGCGATATCGCCAATTTGTGATCCAGTGTAAAAGCATTAGGGGAGACTGAAAAATATTAACAAAGGAAATGCATGGAAAAATCAAGGCTGGGAGGACCCTTTCTCTCTCCTCTATGTGGCAATACGGAAGGTGACATGGTATGTACGAAGGCCACTTGTCACTCAAAATCGGCATTTTCAAGGGTCCTACAGGGGCATTTCCAGGTGGCACATGGCAATGGTGATGTCAGCCCTCAAAAATCGACAATCAACGATCACACAAATTAAACTGCTCCTACACTAAAGTCTCCCCAGCTTGCGATTGTGATATTCTATGGTTTCTTCCTGGATGCGATATTTCATGTGTTCCACCATATAGGGATTTCATGTCCGGACAAGTCAGCCCGCGCTATGAAAAGAAGTGAAAGGGTCTCCCTCTCTTGGGTTGCGATTGAGATATTTTTAGTGGGCTTGATCTTGGCGATCAACAATTGCCATGTCAAGGGAAAGCGCCAAAGGTAAATCATATCAAACGTCAGGATGCGATATTCGAAGTAACAAAGGAAAAACCTCCCTAGACAGGAGCCTGAAGGCTTAACACCCGAGGGATAAGCCCCTAGTTATAGCCCCCAGTCATATGATAAGAAAATAAGAAAGGGGCTAAACCAAAGGGGGCCAAGGAGCATCAGATCCTACCATTTTGCAATGCTTTCAAGAGTAAAAGTCTCGCTGCCCTAAAACCCCGATAGTATGTTACAAGACTCTTAAGGCGGATTGGTTGGAAGCTGAAGTGTTAAATGAAGGTGTGGCATAGCAGTAGACTAGTAATGGAGGCTCAGGAAAACTTAATGGCACGGCATGGAGCTCCACTCCGATACCTAGTAAAGGACTACTGAGACAGGCCCCCATTTCTACTTTGCGATAGGCACTTACAGTCGACCCACTCCCTACTCCAAAGAATGAGTTATTCACGTAGTAAAGGCAAAAGCGACAAGGAACCAGCTAAATGGCTAGAAGGGTGCACGATGACAGAGACTTGGCCTGACCAGAGGTTTCCATAGGAACAACAGAGGGACACTTCCTCCATCATCTTTCTATTTTCCTTTTCTCTGTTTATTTATGCAATTTCCATTTATTTCCAAGAAGGGATCGAATCCTGATTGTAATCATTTTGGGCAACAAAGCCTTACATAGTCCGCGTCAACTAGTCTAGGAGATAGCTGGAGCTCTGGCTCAGATATTTTGTTGCAAATGTAATCCAAGCTCCCCCTCTTCTTATAAATAGGGGGAAGCAACACTTTGACAAAAGGGGGGCTGGTTCTGGATTTTCTCACCCAATGGGTCTTAACTCTATGATACCAATCTCGCTCATAAATCTGTAAGAGAATGACTTGTATTTCATAATGTATTACTTTACACAGGCAGATATTTCAGACTAAGCAAAGAAATGGTGGTGATTCCCCCTTCTAAGTATTATAGTATGTTATCCTCCTGTTTAATTCCATTATGTTCATATTCTTCTTTACATTCATGCTATAATAGCTGTTAGAAATGATTTCATGTTTCCTTGCAGATCCATGTGTGTTGATTTATTAATGCATATGCCTAAATCAAGGGCTGAAATTATATCTTTAAACTCCTGTATATGAATCATAACACCCATCCTCTCTTCAATCTATTATCTCTACTTGTAACTCAAACACGTGTAGAATTTCCCATTGCTTGTAGCTCTATGTGTTCACTATAGAATTATGGATGTTTTGGGCTTTATATGATGAGTTATGATTTCTCCTAATCCTCTCTCATTTACTCAATAAAGACTATTAAGTTGTAATCCCCTTTGAATTAATCGGCCTCTGTTGTTCTATGTGATACTTCTAGGAACTGTGTGTGTGAGGAAGTACCTGAAATACATAACTCATACCTTTGGCGGAATGAACCAAGCCCCCTTATTATCTTTCATTACGTGACAATTGGAGTTCTGCAAACCCCTCACATATAATCTTTCATGCACTCCTATATTTAAGATGTCTTAGGAACTAGCCTACAATCAAACTAGAGGTTGTTTCTAGGAGGCTTTCTATCTCCCCTACAACACTTGTGCCTCAGGGTGCTAGATTTAGCTATTACATCTTTTTGGCGCCATTGTCGAGGAACGGATTAGAATATTTTTCCCTAGGTATGACAAAATTTTACATTTCTTCTGTTAGGTGAGCAAGGGAAGTATAGGTTGAAGATATCTCACCTTGGTGACTCCACTGTCAATTTTATAGTAAACATCCTGGCGACTCATATTCCATTATGTTCATATTCTTCTTTACATTCATGCTATAATAGTTGTTAGAAATGATTTCATGTTTCCTTGCAGATCCATGTGTGTTGATTTATTAATGCATATGCCTAAATCAAGGGCTGAAATTATATCTTTAAACTCCTGTATATGAATCATAACACCCATCCTCTCTTCAATCTATTATCTCTACTTGTAACTCAAACACGTGTAGAATTTCCCATTGCTTGTAGCTCTATGTGTTCACTATAGAATTATGGATGTTTTGGGCTTTATATGATGAGTTATGATTTCTCCTAATCCTCTCTCATTTACTCAATAAAGACTATTAAGTTGTAATCCCCTTTGAATTAATCGGCCTCTGTTGTTCTATGTGATACTTCTAGGAACTGTGTGTGTGAGGAAGTACCTAAAATACATAACTCATACCTTTGGCGGAATGAACCAAGCCCCCTTATTATCTTTCATTACGTGACAATTGGAGTTCTGCAAACCCCTCACATATAATCTTTCATGCACTCCTATATTTAAGATGTCTTAGGAACTAGCCTACAATCAAACCAGAGGTTGTTTCTAGGAGGCTTTCTATCTCCCCTACAACACTTGTGCCTCAGGGTGCTAGATTTAGCTATTACATCTTTTTGGCGCCATTGTCGAGGAACGGATTAGAATATTTTTCCCTGGGTATGACAAAATTTTACATTTCTTCTGTTAGGTGAGCAAGGGAAGTATAGGTTGAAGATATCTCACCTTGGTGACTCCACTGTCAATTTTATAGTAAACATCCTGGCGACTCCACTGTCCATATGTCTATTTGATCATCCTAGATTTCAAGCAACCCCATACTCACCCTAACGCTACAACAGCCGAAAACTTTCCCTACTTTTCAAACTAAAATCACTCATATAAGGAGGTTTTCGCGATGGCCCTTCCTGCATTTTTGGTCAACAAATTTTCCCCACTAGATTTTTCTTCTATCGCTGGTTATCCAAATCATGTCCCTTCATTTCATGAATGGTATACCTATTTGTCTAGATTCGTTGGGAGCACAGATAGAAGGCCTGGCCAACACCTCAAATAATTTCATGAATGCATGGAACAACAAGGTATTTTTCTTGAAGATGTACAAATGAAGTTGTTTGTGTATTCTTTAGAGGGGAGTTCTAGAGTTTGGTTTAATATGATACCTCGTGGAAACATATCTTCCTTGAAGAGTTTTGATATGACATTCAATCACTATTGCAAAAGACAATATCTCCCGAATGCTCTATATGAAGATTGCTACACACATTTTAATGATGAAACATTCTTGAGGTCGAAGACCTTGCTAAAGATGTTTATGGAGCTCCACTCCAAGAAAACATCCTATCGCATCAAGAAGCATCACTCAATGAGCAAGAAAGAAAAGAAGGGAATGGCATCGAGCTACCATCAAACCCTCAGGGGTCTAACTAGGTCGAATGTGAAGTTTCCCCTTCCTATGATGAATGTGACTCTGGTGAAGAGTCAAGTGATGCAGAACTATAACAGTCTCAGTCATTGGAAGATGCATAGAAAGAGGAGGCTCTAGTTTACAATGCACATAATTCACCTAGAGCACAAGTTCAAGAACCTCCTCCTATTTATGTTGCGTATGATTCTTAGGAGGATGAGATGGTCATATATTATCAAAGGGATCTACTTACAAACAAGTGGAGAGAGGGCTCCCAGCGACATATTTTTCAAGAAGAGCCCAAAATTGACGAGCCAGGAAAGGTCTATGGCTACTTGTTGCAGAAAGATTCATCCCTGAAAATTGTTCAAGAAAGGGAAACAACTACTAATTATCCTCATCAGTTTCATGATCCAGTAGCTGACTACCTGATAGATTTCTTGGGCATGCAACAATATACATCTATTCCAAGGTATGTGTTAAACCTTTGGTCTGAAGCTGTTATGGGGTGCATGGACATGTTTGCCGTTGATTATCAAGAACCACCCCCATTAGAATGCTCATGAAGGAGATTGAAAGGGTTGAGCATCAACTACCAAGGTAGAGGCACATAGCAAAAATTATGTTCAAGGATTTTTCATGGTGCATGTTGGTTGTAATTTTTGAATTTCATCAGCATGAAGGCATAAGGCGCGGTAATCTAATGATGGCTTGGCTCCATTGGAGGGTTGAACTCACTTAGGTTAATTGAGCTTTTTGCATAAGTAGGAATGTATATAAATAAGCTCACTAGTTAAGCATTTACTTTCCAATTGGTAAGATTTATTTTTTTGCATTTTAGATGGATGAAGAAAGCCCCATGGAGATTTTCTCGTTGCAAAGTTCCATTATATTTTTGACTCCATGCCTAATGGTGAAGGATACTAGTCTGCAGGTTCTCAGTACCTTTCCAGCAAGGCACTGTCCCCAGTTGGAGCCAATGTTGTCACTCACTGCTTTATGAGGTTATCAGTTGCCTAGAGTGCAGAAAAGAAGTGATTTTTGAAGCCATTTCCTGAGCCATAGAATCTCTCAAAGCTTAGTTGTATCCTCTCCATTGCATAGTACTCATTATAAGCTTTCCAACGG
Source organism: Pinus taeda (assembly GCA_000404065.3). NCBI lineage: Eukaryota > Viridiplantae > Streptophyta > Pinopsida > Pinales > Pinaceae > Pinus > Pinus taeda. The sequence goes on along the minus strand of APFE031103963.1, from coordinate 1,941 downwards.
TATATGGAAGTCCAAAAATGGACTTCTAGATCAAAAGTTAGAGCAGTTTGAAGATGGGGGTTCTATTGCCTTGAAATGAAAGAGAAAGAGCACCTTGGAGGGCCCCAGGAACAATGAATCCCACACATCGGTGATGGGAAGACCCTACAGTACCGTGATCCCATAGTCCCATAGTCCCATGATCCCATAGCCCCGCATGGCCCCCCTCAATGCCCGATGGGCCATCCTTAAGGAATTGCGGGGGCAAAACACGTCGATAGTGTTAGTGTTGGGGAGGACAGAGGCCGATTTACACTGAAAATCACTGAAAAACAAAGGGTAGGTGGACCCCCCTCTCTCTCCTCTGGGGGGCCACGTGGCAGACTACTTACAGTCCTATGATCCCATAGTCCCACAACATCACTCGATATTGCCGATTTACGATCCAGTGTAAAAGTGTCGGGGAAGGCCGAAAAAGATTAACAAAGGAAATGCATGGAAAAATCAAGGTCGGGTGGACCCTTTCTCTCTCCTCAATGTGGCAGTGTGGAAGGTGACACGAAAAGTATGGAGAACACATATCACTCAGAATTGGCATTTTTAGGGGTCCTAATGGGGCATTTCTGGATGACACGTGTCACCACTCACAGGGTGACACATGGCAGTGGTGACATCACTCCCCACAGATCAATGATCGACAATCACCCAGGTTAAACCGCTCCTTCACCAAAGTCTCTCGACTTGTGATTGCGATATGTTAGGGTTTCTTCCTAGATGCAATATTTCATGTGTTCCACCCTATAAGGATTTCATGTCTAGATAAGTCAGCCCGTGCTATGAAAAGATGTGAAAGGGTCTGCCTCTCCTGGGTTGCGATTGTGATATCTTCGGTGGGCCCGATCCCAGTGATCGATGATATCCATGTCAAGGGAAAGCACCAAAGGTAAAGAATATCAAGTGCTGAGATGAGATATTCAAGGTAACAAAGGAAAAAGATCCCCGGACAAGAGCCTAGAGGCCTTCGCGCCTGAGGACTAAGCCCCTGGTTATAACCCTCAGTCATATGATAAGAAAAGCAGAAAGGGGCTAAACCAAAGGGGGCTAGGGAGCATCATAGCCCGCCGTTTTGCACCTCTTTAAAGAGTAAAAGTCTTGCTGCACTACAACCCTGATAATATGGTACAGGAATCTTAACGCAGATTGGTCAGAAGCTGAAGTGTTAAATGAAAGTGTGGCGCAAGAGTAGACTAGTAAGGGGGGCTCAAGAAAACTTAATGACATGACATGGAGATCCACTCTGATACTTGGTAAAGGACTACTAAGACAGGCCCCCATTTCTACTCTGTGATAGGCACTTATATTTGACCCACTCCCTCCTCCAGAGAATGAGTCATTCACGCAGTAAAGGCAAAAGAAACAGGGAACCAACTAAATAGCCAAAAGGATGCATGATGATAGAGACTTGGCCTGACTAGAGGTTTCCACAGGAACAACAGAGGGATACTTCCTCCATAATATTTCTATTTTCCTTTTCTTTCTCTTTATTTTTGCAATTTCCATTTATTTCCAAGAAGGGATCGAATCCTGATTGTAATCATTTTGGGCAACAAAGCCTTACATAGGCCAAGTCAACTAGTCTAGGAGACAGCAAGAGCTCTGGCTAAGATATTTTGTTGCAACTATAATCGAAGCTCCCCCTCTTCCTATCAATAGGGGGAAGCAACACTTTGACAAAAGGGGGATTGGTTCTAGATTTTCTCACTCAATGGGTCTGAACTCCGTGATACCAATTTGGCTCATAAATCTGTAAGAGAATGACTTGTATTTCAGACTGTATTACTTTACACAGGAAGATCTTTCAGAGTAAGCAAAGAAATGGTGGTGATTCCCCATCTAAGTATCATAGTATGTTATCCTCATGTTTAATTCCATTATGTTCATATTCATCTCTGCATTCATGCT
>APFE031103959.1:91578-109689 GCA_000404065.3 Pinus taeda | reverse complement strand
TGTTTATGCCGTTTTATCTTTTTATATATTTAACGGAAGACTTTGTATTATTATTTTTAATAATAGTATTTTTTGAAATCAACGCATATTCTCAATACTTACAAATTTATAATAAAAAATAAAAGATTCTTTGTAATGACCAAATATTTTACGTAAATAAATTACTTATTTACCCTGTGGTTAAAGATAAAACAGAAATTACCATTTTCTTGAAGTGATGGAAATATTATGTGTTTAAAATTAAATAATATGAATTGCATAATTATGTGTGCATGATAATTTCATGTGAAAAGTTATTTCTCTCTTTATGCATGAGAATGAAAGGAAAAATAGTTGCCAGTACACTAGGGAAAAACCCTAACTGTTTTCTCTTCTCCTTAGAAAAGGGGAAAGGAGAAAAGACCTGGGTTGTTTTTTTGAACAAACAGGAAAATAAAGGAAAAGAAGGCATTGAGCAAAAGAGAGAAGTGCTACGTCTGGTAAGGACCAGATAGCACAGGCACAATTGTGCTCCCTATTGCAGAGGCTGTGGCCGGCAAAGGATCGCTTGGGGGAGAGACGCAGGACAGACGACTGGTCTCGTGGCTGGGAGGATATCAAGCATCAAATAGCCTTCTACGGGTGGTAGAAGGGCGGAAGAAAGCAACAGAGATACAGGTAAGTATTTCTATTTTACAAGATTTGAAGATTAGATATCAATGACAGTATTAATAGTTGTTTAGGATTATTTTAACCTTATTTACACTGGGAGGCAGTACTTGGATTTATTAAAGGTATTACTGTCATTTACATAAGTATTTCTATTTTACAAGATTTGAAGATTAGATATCAATGACAGTATTAATAGTTGTTTAGGATTATTTTAACCTTATTTACACTGGGAGGCAGTACTTGGATTTATTAAAGGTATTACTGTCATTTACATTATTCTGTAGATCAGATACATGAAAAAAAAAGAAAGAAAGAGAAAAACCGGTATTGGAAGTCTACACAGAACCTGTACAATATACTATGTTCATTATACTAATGTGAATCATAAATAAGGAAAATAGATAACTAAAGACTGTGTAGATTTAGTCCTGTAGAGCATCATATATGAAAGACAGAAGTAGATAAACAATCATGCAGACTGTAATTCATGGAAAGAACAATAATAAGGATAGAAATCAATAGAACAAAGTCCATCTGAAGATGTTTAATACACATCAAGAATGCAAATAACCCATCTTTGTATTAGAGGCAGAGCATCAAAATAATTGTAACGGCTAACTGTCTGGTGAACCCGAACAGAAACCCTCGTATTACCAGGCGGAAGTCTATAAGTGACGCGTACGAACAGATAGCAAATATATGAACCAAAGAATTATCAAATTAATGGTACAACTCGCATAAGTAATATTAACGATTACCAGACATATCCTGATGGCGATAGTTTCGCTAAACCCGTTCAGGTAGACCATACGGTAATGCGTAAAGAAAAGAGTCATGACATAATATAAGCATAGGACCTCATTAGCAAAGACCATAATCCACCTACAGCAAATAAGTTGTGGTCCGGGCAATATGCACAGGTGAATACCACCTGGTAGCAGCAAAGCTACAGCAAGATGCCGAGGTCTAAATATCGAAATCTATTTACTGGAGTAACTACTCAGAGGGTTACTCATTAAACAAAAAGAAAAGATAATTAAATTAAATAGCTTGAAACCAGAACCATGCATGCGCAGTAATAATATGGGTAACGACAGAATGCACTCTAGCATTATCATTTCTCGGTCAAACCGGCCTTTTCTCAAAAACCCAAAATCATTATACGGTGAAAGCTTGTAAAAACCGGATTAATGGAATAATGAACTAACCTTAAAGAAAGGAAACATCAAACCGAGTATTATAAGTACGAATCAAACTATTATACCATGTAATCATGAGTAGGCCGACGGCCGAATAATGCAAGATTGTTAATAATCATAGGAATTCATTCAGGTGAAGTAAACGACATATATTTATACAATCATTGACATTCGAAAGTATAGAGGCAAACCCTGTCATTTAAATCATTAAAACGCATATATTATTGGATGATGAGTACAGGGAAAACCATCACGGTCTGATACCGACAAAGTCGGGCATAATCCATAAACCCATAATATATGTCAAACTGTAATTACAGTGACCGAAATTATTATATACAAATCAGCTGAGGACTGAATAATTAAAACAGAATCAGAGTTGCTCGAGGACAACTCGGCTCGTGCATTAAAACTCAGAATAACCTACAACCCTAAGAGTTGTAACTAAATCATTGGATTCCGGAGTAAATCAAGTGCAAAAGGAGAAACTCTGTCATACGCCTTCGAAAGCAGGTTTAGCAACATTCCTGGCAGGAAAGAATAGCATAAGGGTGACAATCATAACAGTAACTAATGACAGGAGGCCGTGAGCATAGGAAGCTTACCTGGTCAGTTAAGTGGGGCAAAACCTCTGCACCATCATTGTATCTGCCATCGTCACGCAAATCACCGGTACCTGCCAGCAACAACCAACGAATTATTAACTCATAAAATACAGAGAGAAGAGGGTTACTGTAAAAATCGCAGCGGAGGATTACCTACCATCCATGAACGCGTCGAAGGAAGACACCAACAGAGCTCGCCGTCACCAGTAGTTCGAGGACTGTAGCGTTAACAATGGCGGAGACCGGACCGAAAGGGCTATGGCGGACACCGGAGCAAGGAGCCGCTCTCGAAGACCAGAACAATGACAAATGACCCGAAACTTTAGGTTACAAACCCTAAATACAATGCCGCCAAAACCCTTAAGCTCTCCATCGTCCGATCGATGAGAACAATTGAGGCCGTCCATTGCAATGACGATCCCGAGGAAGTGGTAGCCACGCTGTTACAATAAATGCCTCAGCTACCAGCAAGTGGATGAGTGAACCGTGAGCCAGGTGTCATGTGTTGTTTAATATAAAATGGAACGTAAGGTCGATTAATGTTAGGGACCGTTAACTCTACCATTATATAGTCCTGGCATTAATTGTTATAATTGTAGTTATGTATTAAATAAACCAACGTTATATATATCAAGTCACGTCACCATGGGATTGTATGCCTTTGATCCGGTGTCGAGTAAAAATCAGGGGCATAATAAAAAAAAAATTATGTATATAAACTTAGGAATAGAGGGGTGTGACATATGGTATCAGAGCCCAGATACAGCACTGTGGCCTCTGGGCAGACAATAATGAATGGACCCTGTAGTAAATCAGTTAATAGATAATCATTCCATTATTACTCTTGAACTGTTTTCTTTTACAGGAGTGGATTCTAGGAACGAAAGACATGAGGAGGGCAGAAAACATGTCCCGACGACCTGTGATGGGACAGGGCATGACCGGTGCAGATAATAACCCAAAGCTATGGGTACAACTTGGAGAAGAAGCCAGAATTACAAACCAAGCCATTTTGGAAACAGTACAGGAGCTGAAAAATGAGATGGCTCGATTACGAGAAGACAATGCTCGATTAACAATAGAGCAGGAAAGGATTTTAAAAAGCTTGTCCGATAGACAAAATCAGTTACCCGTTAATCCTAGTGTGGAACATCCAAGGATGTCAGAAGAACAGAATCATCACATACCCCCTGAAGGATCAGAAGAACAGGAAGAACGCTCGGACAATGCATTCGAACAGCAAACCTCAAAAAGACAAAGGATGGAATTACAAGGGGAATTCCGCAAGATTAAGCCACCACATTTCGACGGAGAACATGAGGAAGCAGCTGAAGCATGGTTAATAAACATGAACAAGTATTTCCAACTTTATGAATACGATCATAATCTTAAAGCACGACTGGCTATCTTCCAGTTGCAAGGAAAAGCTACCTTATGGTGGGAAGAGGTGAAGATTGTCAAAGGGGTTACTGAACAAAACATTACATGGGACAATTTCCAAAAATTCTTCAAGGAGAGATATTTAACTGAACGCTTTTATGATGAGAAGGCCAGAGAATTTCATGATCTGCGATTAGGACAGCAGACTATGGATGAGTTCATTAACCGTTTTACTTCCTTACTTCGCTACGTACCATACATAAGGGAGGAAAAAGCGAAGGTGCAGCGATTCGTTAGCAGTTTACCACCGTACATGCGGGAAAGAATTGAATTCGATAATCCGAAATCGATGGATGAAGTAATCCGCAAGGCTAGAATCTGTTATCAGCAAGGCAAACAAAAAGGAGAAACTGCTAATAGGAAGTGGAGTGAGAAGAAGAATTTCAAGTTAGCCGGAAACTTCAAAGGGAATCGCAGCAGTGGAATTAAAGGGACTGGCAAAGGAATAAATAACAGATTTGCGACAAAGACTGCATCCAAGTTCAGAACTGCAAACGAACCCAAGGCCAGCGAACAACAAATCAGGTTGGATAATGAAGGAACAACAAGACCTCCTTTACAGTGTTGGGGTTGTGGGGGACCTCATTACATTAAGAATTGTCCACAGCGAAAGGGGACTGAACAGTTATCCCAGATTCATGAAGCTTCAACTGTTGGCGAAGTGGGTCGTAGCGTACCCAGAATCAATGCAGCATTGGAGGATTGGCAGGCGGAGTACCAGCCAACCATGGTTGAGTTCGAAGGTAAAATTTCAAACCTTACCATATCTGTTTTGATTGATCCTGGGGCCACGCTAAGTTATGTAAACCCAAAAGTAGTAGAACGTTGTAATTTACAGTCTGTTAAATTTAAAAACCCTTGATTGGTACAAGTGGCCACTGGAGCCAAGCGAAGAGTAACCTCTAAGATCAATGACTGCTCTTTCACTATAGCAGACCAGCCAATAACAGCGGACCTGAACATACTTCCTCTGGGTTCTTATGATATTTTAATTGGAATGGACTGGTTGGAAAAGCATTGGTCATTGGTTGACTGTAAAACCAAAATTATCTATTACAGAGATCAACAAGGGAACAACAAAGAAATGCAGGGTATTAAGCGACCTGTACAGGTCCGACCGATAACTGCAAATCAACTGGTAAAATGTGTACGGAAGGGCTGTCAAGTGTATGCCATTCAAGTGGGTTATGCGAATTCTAAGGATAAGACAACATCTTTGAATAATATTCCGGTAATACAAGAATTTGCAGATGTGTTTCCGGAGGAGATCCCCGGGCTGCCGCCGCGAAGAGATATAGACTTTACTATAGAGTTAGTACCAGGGGCTGCACCGGTGTCACGAGCGCCATACAGAATGAGTGTACCTGAGTAGACAGAATTAAAAATGCAGTTGCAAGAGTTACTCGAGAAGAACTACATTCGTCCGAGTGTGTCTCCATGGGGAGCTCTGGTGTTATTTGTTAAGAAGAAAGACGGCACCCTTCGGATGTGTATTGATTACAGACAATTGAATAAGTTGACTATTAAAAACAAATATCCTCTTCCCCAGATAGATGAACTGTTCGACCAGGTGAAAGGCGCAATCGTGTTCTCTAAGATCAACTTACGATCAGGCTATCATCAGATCAGGATTAAGGATGAAGACATCGCGAAAACAGCCTTTAGAACCAGGTATGGACACTATGAATTTGTAGTTTTGCCGTTTGGCCTCACCAACGCCCCGGCAACCTTCATGTGTCTAATGAATGGTATTTTCCATCCTTATTTGGATCAGTTTGTGCTGATATTTATTGATGATATTTTGATTTATTCACGCACTATCGAAGAACATCATGAGCATCTTCGAATAGTATTACAGACCCTTCGGAAACATCAGTTGTATGCTAAATTTAGCAAGTGTGACTTCTTCAAGGAAGAAATTCAGTATTTGGGTCGCGTGATCTCAAAGGATGGAATTGCAGTGGATCCAGAAAAGATAAAAGCTATAATGGACTGGCCAATTCCCAAAGATGTAGCGGATGTCCGATCTTTTATGGGGTTGGCAGGGTATTATAGGAGATTCGTGGAAGGTTTCTCTAAGGTGGCATTTCCCATTACCTCATTGCAGAAGAAGGGGAAACTGTTTCATTGGACCCCAAATTGCCAGAAAAGTTTTGAGCGATTGAAACATTTGCTCACCACGGCACCTGTTCTAAGTATAGCAGATCCTAATAAGGATTACGTAGTATGTACGGATGCCAGTAAAGAAGGATTGGGAGGAGTCTTAATGCAAGAAGGCAGGGTAATAGCTTACGAGTCTCGCAAACTAAAAGAACATGAGCAGAAGTATTCTTCTTATGATTTAGAGTTGGCTGCCATGATACATGCCCTGAAGATGTGGCGGCATTATCTCATGGGCAGAAAATTTCTGCTGCATACCGACCACCACAGCTTGACCAACTACTTCAGCCAGCCTACCTTAAACGCTAGACAAGCGAGGTGGGTAGACTTTTTAAGTGGTTTTGATTTTGATATAAAACACTTGCAAGGGAAGGAAAATAAGGTAGCAAACGCTTTGAGCCGGAAGGTACAGAATTTGTATGAAATTTCCATTAGTGGGTGGAAAAGTCCCTTCCTAGAAATTATAAAGGAAACTGCAGATCAAGACACTGAATATCAGCAGCTAAAATTACAAATACAACAATCTGCTAGAGAGGATAGCCAACAAGAATATGAATTAGACGATGCTGGCAGAATTTATTTCAAGAAACGGTTATATGTGCCAAATCAAAGCAGGATCAAAAATCTGATTATGGATGAATTTCTTGTTAGTCATTACGCAGGTCATCCGGGTTATCAGAAGATGATAACATCAATCCGAAAGGAGTATTTCTGGCCAGGAATGAAGAAAAACATTGTCGAATACCTATCGCAATGCCTGGAATGCCAGCAGATTGAAGCCGAACATCAACACCCAGCAGGATTGTTACAACCACTGCCAGTTCCAGAATGGAAGTGGGAAGTCATCTCCATGGACTTCATCACAGAATTACCTAAGACAAAAAGGAATAATGACTCCATTTTCGTAGTAGTGGACAAGCTGAGTAAGGCTGCACATTTCATACCAGTGCAATCTACATATAGAGCTGCACAGATTGCTCATATTTTTATGCAGAATATATTTAAGTTACATGGGCTTCCGAAAAACATAATTTCCGATCGTGATGTGAAATTCACATCAGCATTTTGGCAAACACTATTTGCTGAATTAGGGATTCATCTAAACTTCAGCACGGCATACCATCCACAAACTGATGGGCAAACGGAACGAGTGAACCAGATGGTAGAAGATATGTTAAGGGCCTACGTCATGCAACAAGCCACAAGGTGGGAAGATTATTTACATCTGGTAGAGTTCGCATATAATAACGGTTACCATACCTCGACGCAGATGAGCCCATTCGAAGTTATGTACGAACGAAAATGTCGTACACCCACTAGTTGGGGAGGACCGGAAGATAAATTGAGCTTAGGTCCTGAAATGCTAAAAGAAATGGAGGATATGGTGAAGAGGGTACGTGTCAACTTGAAAGCTGCCCAGGATAGGCAAAAGAACTTCGCTGATCGGAAAAGGAGATTTAAGGAGTTTCAGGTTGGGGACCATGTGTATATTCGGATTCAGGCCAAAAGAAGTACCTTGCAGTGGAGCGGATGTGCCAAACTGGCACCACGGTATTGTGGACCCTTCCAAATTTTGGCGAGGGTAGGACCAGTAGCTTATCAACTGGCCCTGCCAAGTCACATCCGAGTTCATAACGTATTTCATGTTTCTGTCCTAAAGAAGTATGTGTATGACCCTAGGCATGTGATTCGATGGCAAGAGATTCAGGTGGGTAAGAGTTATGATAAATTCCGCAAGAATTGCACATGAAAAGGAAAAAACTAACTTACAGAATTGTGTATTGCAGGTCGAGCTGGAAGGAGAAGTTCTGGTCGAACCGCTGAGCATTCTCGACCAGAGAGAAGTGCAGCTGCGGAAACGAGTTATTACCCAAGTTAAGATTCAATGGCGACATTTTGGGCCTGACGAGGCTACTTGGGAAGATGAGGAATTAATGAGGAGAACCTATCCAGATCTGTTCGGTTCTGAGAGACACCGAGACGGTGTCCAATCTCAGGGGGAGGAGATGTAATGACCAAATATTTTACGTAAATAAATTACTTATTTACCCTGTGGTTAAAGATAAAACAGAAATTACCATTTTCTTGAAGTGATGGAAATATTATGTGTTTAAAATTAAATAATATGAATTGCATAATTATGTGTGCATGATAATTTCATGTGAAAAGTTATTTCTCTCTTTATGCATGAGAATGAAAGAAAAAACAGTTGCCAGTACACTAGGGAAAAACCCTAATTGTTTTCTCTTCTCCTTAGAAAAGGGGAAAGGAGAAAAGACCTGGGTTGTTTTTTTAAACAAACAGGAAAATAAAGGAAAAGAAGGCATTGAGCAAAAGAGAGAAGTGCTACGTCTGGTAAGGACCAGATAGCACAGGCACAATTGTGCTCCCTATTGCAGAGGCTGTGGCCGGCAAAGGATCGCTTGGGGGAGAGACGCAGGACAGACGACTGGTCTCGTGGCTGGGAGGATATCAAGCATCAAATAGCCTTCTACAGGTGGTAGAAGGGCGGAAGAAAGCAACAGAGATACAGGTAAGTATTTCTATTTTACAAGATCTGAAGATTAGATATCAATGACAGTATTAATAGTTGTTTAGGATTATTTTAACCTTATTTACACTGGGAGGCAGTACTTGGATTTATTAAAGGTATTACTGTCATTTACATTATTCTGTAGATCAGATACATGAAAAAAAAAAAGAAGAGAAAAACCGGTATTGGAAGTCTACACAGAACCTGTACAATATACTCTATTCATTATACTAATGTGAATCATAATTAAGGAAAATAGATAACTAAAGACTGTGTAGATTTAGTCCTGTACAACATCATATATGAAAGACAGAAGTAGATAAACAATCATGCAGACTGTAATTCATGGAAAGAACAATAATAAGGATAGAAATCAATAGAACAAAGTCCATCTGAAGATGTTTAATACACATCAAGAATGCAGATAACCCATCTCTGTATTAGAGGCAGAGCATCAAAATAATTGTAACGGCTAACTGTCTGGTGAACCCGAACAGAAACCCTCGTATTACCAGGCGGAAGTCTATAAGTGACGCGTACGAACAGATAGCAAATATATGAACCAAAGAATTATCAAATTAATGGTACAACTCGCATAAGTAATATTAACGATTACCAGACATATCCTGATGGCGATAGTTTCGCTAAACCCGTTCAGGTAGACCATACGGTAATGCGTAAAGAAAAGAGTCATGACATAATATAAGCATAGGACCTCATCAGCAAAGACCATAATCCACCTACAGCAAATAAGTTGCGGTCCGGGCAATATGCACAGGTGAATACCACCTGGTAGCAGCAAAGCTACAGCAAGATGCCGAGGTCTAAATATCGAAATCTATTTACTGGAGTAACTACTCAGAGGGTTACTCGTTAAACAAAAAGAAAAGATAATTAAATTAAATAGCTTGAAACCAGAACCATGCATGCGCAATAATAATATGGGTAACGACAGAATGCACTCTAGCATTATCATTTCTCGGTCAAACCGGCCTTTTCTCAAAAACCCAAAATCATTATACGGTGAAAGCTTGTAAAAACCGGATTAATGGAATAATGAACTAACCTTAAAGAAAGGAAACATCAAACCGAGTATTATAAGTACGAATCAAACTATTATACCATGTAATCATGAGTAGGCCGACGGCTGAATAATGCAAGATTGTTAATAATCATAGGAATTCACTCAGGTGAAGTAAACGACATATATTTATACAATCATTGACATTCAAAAGTATAGAGGCAAACCCTGTCATTTAAATCATTAAAACGCATATATTATCGGATGATGACTACAGGGAAAACCATCACGGTCTGATACCGACAAAGTCGGGCATAATCCATAAACCCATAATATATGTCAAACTGTAATTACAGTGACTGAAATTATTATATACAAATCAACTGAGGACTGAATAATTAAAACAGAATTAGAGTTGCTTGAGGACAACTCGGCTCGTGCATTAAAACTCAGAATAACCTACAACCCTAAGAGTTGTAACTAAATCATTGGATTCCGGAGTAAATCAAGTGCAAAAGGAGAAACTCTGTCATACGCCTTCGAAAGCAGGTTTAGCAACATTCCTGGCAGGAAAGAATAGCATAAGGGCGACAATCATAACAGTAACTAATGACAGGAGGCCGTGAGCATATGAAGCTTACCTGGTCAGTTAAGTGGGGCAAAACCTCTGCACCATCATTGTATCTGCCATCGTCATGCAAATCACCGGTACCTGCCAGCAACAACCAACGAATTATTAACTCATAAAATACAGAGAGAAGAGGGTTACTGTAAAAATCGCAGCGGAGGATTACCTACCATCCATGAACGCGCCGAAGGAAGACACCAACAGAGCTCGCCGTCACCAGTAGTTCGAGGACTGTAGCGTTAACAATGGCGGAGACCGGACCGAAAGGGCTATGGCGGACACCGGAGCAAGGAGCCGCTCTCGAAGACCAGAACAATGACAAATGACCCAAAACTTCAGGTTACAAACCCTAAATACAATGCCGCCAAAACCCTTAAGCTCTCCACCGTTCGATCGATGAGAACAATCGAGGCCGTCCATTGCAATGACGATCCCGAGGAAGTGGTAGCCACGCTATTACAATAAATGCCTCAGCTACCAGCAAGTGGATGAGTGAACCGTGAGCCAGGTGTCATGTGTTGTTTAATATAAAATGGAATGTAAGGTCGATTAATGTTAGGGACCGTTAACTCTACCATTATATAGTCCTGGCATTAATTGTTATAATTGTAGTTATGTATTAAATAAACCAACGTTATATATATCAAGTCACGTCACCATGGGATTGTATGCCTTTGATCCGATGTCGGGTAAAACTCAGAGGCATAATAATTTTTTTTTATGTATATAAACTTAGGAATAGAGGGGTGTGACATTCTTGCTTGTCATATTCTACTTCTAAATTTAAAAGGTTATTATTAGTCCCTGCTCCGGAAACTATTTTTTATTTTAAATATGATTGAGCAATCAAGTTTGTGCTTTTATTGCGCAGACTTTGATACGGAACTTTGGATAAATGGATAAATGAGTTTTTATAAACAATTCTCTTCAATCCTTTATTCTCTTATGTTAAGTTTTTTCCAAAGTTGAATATATATTCAAAGTTTTTGGCCTATTTATGTTTCTGAAATGTATATATTAGAAGTTTATATCTAATAGTTTTTTATATTCAAAGTGACACAAATTTTACATCAGATTCTCTTTTAAGTTTAATAGATTTCATTTTGGTTAGCACTTTCACTTTTTATGATTTCTTGATGTAATATATTATTCATATGTTTTTATATTATTTTTTCTTATATTACATAGTTTTGAAGTAGATTTTGTTTATGTTACTTTTAATTTTTGGATTTTTTTATGTAACAATTTCAGGTTAAAAATCAATAATAATAAAATTAATAAATACAAAATAAGACCAAGGTCATGGGACACTTATTCGAAGCTGAATGTTGGGCAAAAATATCCGAGTGTGACTATTTATTTAGTTTATTATGGCTAAGGAAATTGACAAAGGCAACGTCAAAGTTTGGAAACAAAAACTGCATTAATTGGCATTTTATTTATGAAAATGATTAAAGATAGGAGAAAAGGAAGGTGAAATGATACAGGTTGCATGTGAGGAGGAAAATTAAAGAAAAATAATGAACAATGTAAACTTTGAAATAGAAAATGCAAACTCAAAAATGAAAACACTAGCGAAAAAAACCCAAAAGAACATGAAAAACAACCCAATGAGAACACTAGCAAAAAAAACCCCTAAAGAACATGAAAAACAACCCTAAAAAGAAAAGAGTTGATGCAACGTTTCAACATTTTCTAAAAATAACAATAAACGCCAATAATAATAATTTTTTTGGGCAAAAAACACTATGAAAACAAAGAATATTGATGCTAGAATAATTTTTTTATTTTTATGTTTTTTTATTGGTAAATTTTCAATATTTTTTTAAAATGACAATAAAAGCCAATAAAAGTCATTTTTTTTTTTGGGTGAAAAATCACCAAAATAAGAAATACAACTAAAAAAAAAAAACATTTAAAAATTAACAACGTTTAGGTATTTTTTTTTAAACCAAAAAATGGTTTAAAAAAATTTAAGCGGAAAAGAAACCATTAAACTAAAAATTAAAAAATTAAAATTAAAAAAAAAAAAAACAAATTCCATTAAAAAAAACATAAAAAAACGAAGACCCGTGTGGCCATGAAGCCAAAGGGGCGAGCCCACGTTAAAATAATTAAAAAAAATTATTAAGAAATAAAATTGAAAAAATATTTAAATAAAAATAAAAATAAAAAAATAATAACTAAAAACATATTTGAAAATTAAAAATTAAAATAAAATAAAATAAATAAATACTAAAAAAATTCAAAAAATGTTTAAAAAAAATAAAAATATTAAACGAGGCCCTAGGTGCTTGGTGGGGAAATCAAATTTTAGCTCCCACCATGTACCCCTTACGCACCCCCCACCGCCCCTATGGATTTTTTTTTAAACTTGTTTTATTTTTTACGAATCTATTTGATTTTTAATTTCTTTTAAATATTTTTAACCATTTTAATTTTAATTTTTTTAAATGTTTAAATATTTTTTAATGTTTATATATATATATATATATATGAGATATTTTCCATGTATCATTACCTAAAAAATATGTTAAAAATGTTGATCATGTGATTGATTGGTCTGTATTGTAGGTAGAGCTAGATGAAGAATTCTTACTGGAGCCTCAATATATTGTACAAACAGGTGCTCATGCTCCCGAACAGAGAAATCGAGCAGGTTAAAGTGCAATGAAAGCACTTCGATCCCGATGAAGATACATAGGAGATGGTGGATCGATGCAGGCTATGTATCCTTCTTTATTCGTTGGTTGAGCGAATGTTTTGCTATATGCCTTTGGTATATGTTGTTAGTACATGTTTCGGTGATGTTTTGATATATGTACATATGTATATGGATGTAAATACCACCATGAGCTATGTTATAAACATCCGATATGGGTTTCATGTTATTATGATTTTATGTTGTCATGTTGTTTTTCTTTCTAGTAAGGTGATCATTATAAATACTGCATCGAGCTACGTTATAAAGCTCCATGGGAAGTATGTTTTCTTTTCAATAGTTTTGCCAAGATATAAGCGTGTTGGTGTCCTTGAAGGGGGAGGATTCTATAATAACCACGGTGAAAATTCCATGTAATAAAAGTTAATAAATGCAAAAATAATAACCACAGTTGATGGGACACTTATTCCAAATTGAATGTTGGGCCAGACATCCTAATGTGGGTGTTCATTTGGTTTATTATGGGTAAGGAAATTAGCAAGGGCAATGGATAAGGATTTGGAAAGGCAAAATGGCATTTTTGGCATATTTATTTATGAAAATAATGGAAATTAGGAGAAAAGGAAGGTGAAAGGTCACAAGTTGCATGTGAGGAGGAACATGAAGAAAACTAACGGAAAATGAAGAAAATAGAGGTCTAATTGATAAAAATGCTTCTAAGAATCAGTTCTTACTTTTTTGTCAGTTTAGTTTTGGATCTCTCATTATTCTCTCTCTCTCACTCTTGGACACTTAGAGTTTTCTTGAGCACATTAGCATTAGATCAAGAAAGGCAGAGAAGGCACGAGGAAAGAAGGAGCAAGCAAGGAAGAGCAGAATCAAACTTCAGCAGGATTTGCATTTGTGTTTTCCTGCTTTTGTTTTTTATTTTATTTTATTTGTTTATTTATTTTAATTGTATATTTTTAATGTTTCTTTTTATATATGTATGTTTTTTATTTTATTTGTTATTTTATTTTAATTGTAATTTTTTTTTCAACAATTTTGTTTTTTTTAAACTAATTTATTGGTTTTTTTAAAATGGTATGTTTTTATTTTTATTTTTAACAAATTTTAATGTTATTTTACCTAGAATTTTACCTTAATCAATTTTTTTTTTGGAAAAAAGAAAAAAGAAAAAGAAAAGAAATCAAATGTTGTCATTTTTTTTATATAAAATTCATAAAAAAATTATAAAATTTGTCATTTTTCCAACAATTTTTTCATTATTTTTTTATTTTTTTTAACATGGTTTTTTATGTGTTATTTATGCATATATGTTCTTTATGCTTATGGTCTATGTGATTGTTGTGTAAGCATGGTGGCCATCATTGTTGCAGTTATGTCACTATGTGGAAGTTGATGGTGTTGTTGTCATAAGTGCATGTTGGTTATGCATTTGTTATGCATGTGAGTGTCTATATGTTGTTATGCATGCATTTTCATGGTTATGGTATAGTCATGCATGGTAATTGGATAATGGTTGAAATTATGTTTATATACTGATATTATTATGTTTATACATGTATTTCACTAATCTTGTTGATCTTGCAGAGATATCCTCCCTTGAACTATATTGAGGTATGTTGATTATTTTTATATTTTGGTTTAGCTCACATGGTATATTTGCAGGAAGAAGGTCAAATATGACTAACAAGATGGTAAATGACAGTTCACAAGATCCTCCCTCTACATCAGATGAGAAACTTGGTATTAGGCACTCTCCTAACATAGCAAACACATTAAGAAGTTTGAAGGCGGAAATAATAAGTTACAAAGCCGATAATGACAGAATAATTTAGGACAAAAGAGTTGAGTTGGCATGAATTCAAGAGACTTTTTAGGAAGAAATATTTGTCAGAAAGGTATTATGATAGTAAATCCAAAGAATTATATGGGCTAAATATAAGATCAATGATGGGTGATGTTTATACGACCAAGTTCTTGGAGTTGTTGAGGTATGTACTATAGCTTAAAGATGAGGAAGCCAAATTTTAGAGATTTTTCAGTGGATTACCCATAACATGTAAATATCATATTGACTATGGTGAGCCTTGCACACTTAAACAAGTCATTGGGAAGTTGAAGCACTATTATGAGCAATCGAAGCGCAAGAAAGAATCTCAGCAAGGTTGGAAAGGAAAAGAAAAGACTAAAGCTAAATGGCATTCGAGGCGAACAAGATCCCTAGATGCAGGTGAAAAAGAGAATTCCGTTCCTTACAAGAAGTTTAATGTAGTTGGACGAGGACATGGGTCACAACCTAGAGGGTAGAAAAATAAAGGTGATGCTAATGGAAAACTATAGCGTTGGATATGTGGAAAGGATCGTCTCAAGAAGAATTATCTACAGAATCGGGGTGGTAGGACTGAAATCTATAGTGCACAAGAAGCGCAAATAGTTGGGGATGTTGGGCAAAGCATTCCATGAATCTGTGCAGTATTGGATAGCAGGAAGGTGGATCGCAAGGAATCTATTATCGAGATGGATAGTAAGCTTTCTGATCAAGTTGTTTCTATTTTGATTAACCCTGAATTTAATTATAGCTATGTTATTCTTAACCTGGTGGAAAAGTGTGGTTTGAATATAGAAGTGCAAACAAAATCTTGGTTAGTATTGTTAGCTACAGGTACAAAGAAAAGAATTCATCAATGGGTAAGAACTTGTGCATTTGAGTTGAATGGTATGCCTACATTAGTGCATTTGAATGTGCTTCCATCGGGATCATACAATATGTTGTTGGGTACGGAATAGTTGTATCTTCACAAGACTAAGGTGGATTTTTATGACAATGTTATTGAGTTCTTGGATAACAATGGAGAACAAAAGGCCTTCTAGGATAAAAATAAGGCAACATCAGTTAGAATGGTTACAGTTATGCAGAAAAAACATAGTCGCAGAAAAGTGTGTGTGTTATTTGAAGTGCATATTTCTAGTGATAGAGGTAAGGATGTTGAGGATGTGGAGGTATTGAGCAGGTACCTGTTTTTATAGCAGTTTTAGGATGTGTTTTTCACAACGATTTCAGAGTTACCACCTCATAAAGAAGTGGACTTTTTCCATTGAGTTGGTACTAGGGGCAGCACCAACATCAAAAGCACCATACAGGATGAGCACACCAGTGTTAGTAGAGTTGAAGTTACAGTTGAAGGAAATTATTGATAAGGGATACATTAGGCCAAGTGTATTGCCTTGAGGCACATCAGTGTTGTTTGTGAAGAATAATGATGGTATTCTAATATTATAAATTGGTTACAAGAAGCTGAACAAGGTAACCATCAAGAACAGGTATTTATTGTCGAGGATTGGCGACTTGTTTGATCAGTTGAAGGGATAGACAATGTTCTTGAAGATTGATATGAGAACATGATACCATCAGGTATGCATTAAAGAAGAGGAAATCTACAAGATTTCTTTCCGAACCATGTATGGACATTGTGAGTTTGTTGTAGTTCCATTTAGTTTGGCTAATGCTTCAACTACTTTGTATGCTTGATGAATATTGTGTTGCATCCTTATCTAGACAAATTTGATGTTGTATTTATTGAAGATATATTGATATATTCTAAGAATGAAGAAGAGAATGTCGAACATTAAGCAGTAGTACTGAGGTTGCTAAGAGAGAATCAGTGGTATACCAAGCTTAGAAAATGCAATTTCTTTCAGACAAAGATACATTACATGGGGCATGTCGTCTCCAAGGAAAGCATAAATAATGTAAACTTTGAAACAAGAACTAATACGATTACCTGTTTTTTTTTTTTAAGTAGCAAAAAAAACAATTTGGAAAAGTGATGATATATATATATATATATATATATATATAATATATTGAGAAGATTTTTGACACTTTAAATTCTCTTATGAATCAAGTATGAACATTTATTTTTAAATGTCAATGATTTTCATGTTAATTTTGAAAAGTTTTGATGTGGCATCAATCCCTTTCTTTAGAGGACTTACTTTTGACACTTTTTTTTTCTAATGTATTAAGTGTGGATTTTTTTGATATTGATTATTTAACCATTTTTCAAATTCTCTTATTCCTCTTCATGTTCTTCATCCTTAGATATTTTGTTTTTAAGAGTTTTCGATTTTTTATTTTTTGTTTTCCCCTTTGCATTGTTTTTATAACTAAAATTTTAATTTTTTTGCAAAGTTTATATATATATATATATATATAGTATATATATTATATATAATTACTAATATATATATATATAATATATATATATTGAGATTATGAAATTTTTTTTTAAATTTTTTTTTATATATCATTTATTATATATTTCAATACACAAAAAATAATTGTCACTAAAATAATTAACTTAAAAAGCAGAAAATAACACGTTTGCATATAAAATAAATTAAAAAAATATGTATGTTTAGGACATTTTCACTAAAAAACTCATGCATTTTTATATATATATATATACAACAAAATTTTATGAATTTTTTCTATAAAAATGAATGACATTTGAAAAAAAAAATAAAAAAAAAAGATATCTTTCAAGTAAAGAAAAAATAAAATAAAAAATTTTTAAACATAGAACTTAAACACAAATAAAAATCTTACACATAAAAAATTTAAAAATAAAAAAACACAATTAAGTTATAAAAAAAACATTAAATAAAAAATAACATTGGGGAAAAACCCAAAATTTAAAAAAAAAAAAAATATATTATATAGTAATATATAATATATATAAAGCAATTAAAAGAAACATTTTTAAATATAAGGAAGACCATAAATACTGAAAAAAAAAAATAAATTAATATATAAAATAAATCATATAAAAAAACATATAAAAATTATATAAAAAAACAATAAATAATTAAAAAATAGTCTTTTTTGGGTTTCTTGGCAGGTTCAACTCGATTCTGAGAATCCGGTGATGGGCTCATCCGATTCTTGGAGTCAGATTGAGCTCGCCCAAGGGCCCCCGAGCCCCTAGGCAGGGCTTAGTCTCATTCTGTGAATCAGATGGAGCCCCACCCAAGGGCCTAGGGGGAGGAAACCCTGGACGGGCGGAGCAGCGTGAAACTTTGCATGCACAGGGCTGCGCCCCACCAAGCCAAGCTCTGCCAGCTTAAGGTTCCACCCCCTCGGGCCCCTAGACGGGGCTACATCCAATTCTGAGAATCAGACAGGAGCCCTGCCTAGGGCCCCGGG
>APFE031103959.1:3147-71801 GCA_000404065.3 Pinus taeda | reverse complement strand
AAAAACATCAGTGAAAAATGAATCCTAGGCATCTACTATGGTAGGTTATGCTCTCTGTAGCATGTCACTGCCCGTGCTACCCGCCTCAGAAGGCGGTGCATCCTGGGTTCCACCCCCACTGTGTGAATCTGAGAAGCTATGGGGACCTCCTCGATCCCCTGGTAATCTGGCACTCCCGCCAGTAAGCCCTCGAGGTTGTGCGCCACAGTCTCCATCATGTCGCCTCCTGGAGGAGCCAGGGCCAGAACCCCAGCGCCTTGTCCCTCTCTCCGTGCCTCCGGAGCTAGGCCAAGGGGTCTCATGGGTCCCACATCTACATATCATAGCGTTTATCAGGACATGTACATGAAAAATTTAAAAAACATTACAAAAGATAAAAAATTAAAAAGAGATCAAGTGTTTTACCTCCATCGTCCCAATGCTCTCCCGCAGGCAGTGGCATGTCGGGATCACCGGGGAAATCCATGTCGGCATATGGCCAGTCCTCGACAAAAACGACCTGACGATCCAACCACTCTCGAAAATAAACACCCCATGACACTGGGCAGCTGCCACCTCCATGTGGCATGACCCAGGCTCATCGACTGGCCCTCGTATCTCGTGAACCTCTAGGCGGATCCACCTCCATATCCTGCAGCTGTAAGGCCGGCACCCGCTCAAACATGAGCGGAAGTAAGAGCGACCCATAACCGAACTGTTTCGACTCTCCGCGTCGACAGTTGCTCAGTTGCCCCTTCATGTTGGTCGTCACCGCTACTGCCCAGTTGAACATGGTGGGTTGTAGACACTCGAGAGCTAGTAATAGATGGGCCTTTGAGGCCTCGTGATTGGCCAAACTCCCCGATGCCCGGGTCACCATGAAGAGTATGGTGCGAAGGACCATGTCATCCACTGTTGGAATGATCACCTTTCCACTCCGTGTTTTATTCGCCCGTGGACACACTCGAGCTATGAGCTGGTCAAGAGTCTCACCGCTGGGCCGTTGCCCCTCCAGAATGAGCATCACACCCCGTCGTGAAAACCCAGTCAAAAAGTAAATATCCGTGTAATCGAACTCAATATCATGGCCTCGGATTGTGAATTTTCCGGCAACTAGGTTCCAAGCTCTGATCAAGAGCTCAAGGAGATCAGGTTGTGCTCTCAGGCGTGGAGTGAGGAAAAACTTGAGGAAACCGCATGCCCGCATTGCATTTCGGCACCCCGCATTGGCATAAGCGGCTATATCTTCGTTATCATGAGCCCTCTCTTGCCACACAAACGCCATTGCATCCAGCATGACCACCAAAAAAGATTAGGATGCTAACCGTTGAAGTTTCTACGTCCAAAATCTTCAAAATAAAACTTCACGGCGCTAGCGCGACTGTTTTTAAAACAGTCGCACTGATCATGACGCCTCTTTGTATTTTCCTTGGGTCAGCGCGGAAGCACAAGTGTTTTCCGCACTGACCCGGGAGGTGGTGTGTGTAATAATAATCGATCAGCGCGGACCTGATGAGCGAATCCGCGCTGATCGAGAGCACACCAACGCTCAAAAAATTCGGCCAAACGGCCAAATCCCACCGTGGAAATGCTCAAAAAAGGACTCAAAACGAAGCGCAGGGAGAGAAGAACCTACCTGGAACAAGCTGCCAGATGAATGGTGTCCGCACGGGGTGGAATTCGCTCCGTCAACTTCGCAGCTCCACAACGTTCTCCAAGGCTCAAAATGGTAACAATGGTAAAACAATGTCTTTTACCCCCCTATTTATGGTAAAAATTCTTAATTGACTATGGTTTTTGATAAAAGTGGGTTTTTGTCATGCTTTTACCATGGATTTAGTGCTAATGTCACTATGTTATGCCTTCATGCATGTTTTACTATGTTTTTAACATGTCGAACAGATTTACGCGGGTGGTTTTCTTGTGCAGGTTCTCAAAATCGGCGAGGGCACAATGGTTCTATATGCACTTGGTCCCAAAAAATGTCGTCTTTAAGCTCTTTTCCGACATAAAGCAAGAAAAGATAGCCGAGCTCCCTTTCAGCTCGTCAAAAGGAATGAGAGGCGGTTGCTTTTAAAGCTCTTTTTTCGACCGCTTAAATCAACAAAGATCGCCGGGTGTTTGTCGTTTCGCACTCGTTATTGGCTCTAAAACGACATGATTCTGACCGCTTTTTTACTTTTTCGGGTCGAAGTCACTATTTACGAAAAGTACTCCTCGATCATTCTGGTCGGACGGTTCTTTCGAGCATCGTTTTATACTTTTTCGAGCTCGAGAGACACAACTTTACGAAAAAGGACCCCCCTGGAGTTTTCTTTTCTGCTGTCTTTTCAGACTCTCTAAATAAGAAAAGACGCCGAGTTCTTCCTTTTTCAGACTCATTAAAACTTAATGACATCAGATCCCGTTGAAATGACGCTCCTCAAGCATATGCTATCCCCGTCAAGCTTGTCATCCAAAAATAACTGGGGTACTCGCCAGAAATGGTGGGGGAAATAAAGGAATCATAATCATCGTCATCGGCAGTATGTCGCTCTTGAACATGGCACTGTTTGCATTCGTGTCTGGGTGGGGACATCTCATCTCGTTTCACATTTGCCTCCATGGGTTTGGGTTATCCTATTCGACCATTCATCTGCTCATCGTCTTGCCATCACAACCCCTGATCATTTGACCTCAAATACTGCCAAATCCGTCGTTGTGTTGCCGATATGTTCAAGAGAAGTTGGCCTCTGCAAGAATATTCAACCTCCCTCTGATATCTCCCACAAAACATATTGTCTCTTTCCATCTCGTGTCGATGATGTGGGAAACATTATGGCCCACCTTCGACGAAGATCACTTCCTATCGACTTTAGCTCATTATCCAGGAAGGTGACCTAGAGACTCCCTTCACGTACCTTGGAGCATGCATGCCTCAATGGCAGGTTCTTCGTGTTCGACGCGAGGTTTTCATCATTGGCCTCCGATCGGATGACTCTACGGGTGTTCGACACCGGCTCATTTATTCGCAGGCCATGGATTGTACCTATAGTACCTTGAGGACCATCGTCATTATTGGTGGCACCTCTCGCGTCTGTTAACAGCTTTCATCGTTGGCTGGTAATCAGACAATGTTCAAGCATGTTCGACTTCGACTACTGTATTCACATGCTTGGACTTGTACTTCGTTCGGGTTTGGATGGAGCGCAAGACTCTGGTTCTAGTCTGTTGCGAACCAGGCTGCGATTTTGTGGATTGTTATTACATGACTCCTTGATGGATGGATGCACCCATACCTGAGTCTTTTAGGATGGTTGCGACCATACCTTTTTATCATCATGGTCTCTTCAGTTGGGTGGCTGCGTCCATACCACAGACCTTCTTCGTATGTCTTTTGGATGGCTGCGCCCATGCCTAGACTACATGTAATTGAGATATCAGTTGTACCTACGTGCAGGTTCTTCCTGGTGGTGTTCCGGTTCAGCAGTTTTGTAAAGCATTTCACCCCTCCCACTCTCTCGGGCTTCATGCTTTAAGGGGCATCTGTTACACAGTAATTTGTCACTGTCTCCCTATCAGTCTCCCTACCGTGTCATGAAATCAAATCCATCATGCTCATGCTCTCTGAATTCGCCAAATAACCCTCTATGCCAAAGTTTATTTGATCATCACGACTGTTATTGAGATAACCACGCTGACTGGCGGCTGCTAGTGCAACTGATGTGCTGCCAGCGCGGAAGCACACGGGTTTCCCGCGCTGGTCGAATTTCATAGCCAGCGCATCCTCTGTTTGTATTAAGTCGCGCTGACATAGCCTCCTCCGTTATTGAGATGCGACGTCAGCGCACCAGTCCAGTTATACACCCGCGCTGATCCTGTTTGGGCAAGTTTGTTCTAACAGCCAGCCTTCCAGATGACTCCAAACCTGGTTGTTGGCCTTGTGAATGTCGCCCTCCCTTCTATGGCATGTATGTTCGTCATATGAGCCACCTTTCTTGGAGATAAGCTTATCCTTCCACCATTCATGGAGACTCCTTCTCCTATATAAGCCTCCACCATTGCCTTGAGCAGCTAGTTTTTTTGGGATATAGTTTTTGACAGAAGGGAATTCATAGTGTTTTAGTGCTACTCCTAATAGGCAGTTGGTGTGTTAAGTGTGGATTGCTAGAGAGCTTAAGGAAGGTTGTGAAGTCTTGTTGCCTTGTGTGAGAGAGAGAGTTGTTTGTCTTGGGAGATCTACCTCCAAGGGTGAATGCTTATGAGACTTGCTGGTTGGACCCTCTTGAGAAGGACTCGGTGTCAGAACATTGGTTGTACCTTTCTCTGTTTTTGATTAATAAAAGATAGATGACTACTGTTATGGTTCCATTCTCATTTGTCTTGTAATGGTTAATGTGAATTACATCCTTTCTGACTGATGTATAGTTGCTTTTACTAGATTTCACGCTTGTGTTTGTTTTCTCTTTGCATGTGCAGGTGTCCATCCACGAGGATAGTGGAGGATCTTGACCGACCAGAGCAAAGGAGTGAGAGCGGCATCTCTTCATCAAACAATAGCGCTGGAATCCAAGTAGGTGTTCATTGCCCACTTTTTAATTGCAACTAGGAGCTTGCATAGTAGCATCTGGGCTAGTAGGGATCACCTCTATCCATAGAGGGGATTTACCTCTCCAACAGTAGCATTCCTACTACATGGAGAGTTGAGGCATCTTGCAGAGGCCTTTGGGCTGAGACTTGTATGCTTGCTGGGATGATGGTTGGAGATGATTCATGGAGCTCATGATGACATGAGGTTGTGACTTTTGGGGACTTCATATCTGGTGGACTTAGAGGATTTGATGCATTAAGAAGCTGAGGTCAGGGACTTTGATGCAAGATGGGGTGCATACTTTTGAGTACATGTATGGGTGTGCTTGAAAGAGTGACTTGATGAGCAGGATCGATATGAGACACTTTGAAGTGATGGAGTTGCAACGATGATGATATTTTGGTGGCAACACTTGGGCATGGGTTGAGCCAAGACTTAACCACTTTTGACACATGGGAGCTGATTAATCTATGATCACGGGCAGCACATGGGAGAAGAGACAGGTGTATACTTGTTTCTGTGGCAAACTTGAGGGATGGCACATTATAGATATGATGGAGGTTGCTTCATGGACCTGGATGTGGCACATCGAGAGTCGGGTTTCATGAGAGGATCTCTTCACTTTGAGGAGATGGATGATGATGTTGGGATAGATGCGATTAATTTCATGCCGCACATTGATACCAAACATCATGGACAGCATGTTGCAGATGAGATGAGGACTACTTCATGGACCTGGACATGGCTTATATGGAGATGGATTCTTGATCAAGTTGATGTTGTGACTGGATGTTCTGAGAAACGACTGATGATGGCATAAGGATGTGCATTCTTATGGTTTCAGCGTGACAGTTGGAATGATCACCCAACTAGTTCGAATCATGGGGCTCGAGCAGTGTGCAGAGATGTGTTAGCATTGTCTTGGAGTATCATGGCTGCAATTCACACAATGACGATACATGATGAGGTCGACACGATATGTTGCAATGAGCATGTAGCTTGAGATGGAGGAGCCAGCCTTCCATGGTGGGAGCAGCATGTGGAGATTGCGACGGATGGGGTCGATGATCATGGATTGAGGAGAATTTCTGATGTATGACATACAGATGGGGTATATACCTTGGTATGGATATCTTGGTGACAGATGGTTGCCGAGATAAGAGATTGACGAGGACAACAATTATCTCAAGTGGGGAAGAATGTGAGGCCCACGAGCTGCAGGGCGTTCGGGCGCGCGGGCGAGTGGATGAGTTCCAACATGGTGGGAAGACATGCGAAGCGAAACGGTGAAAAATGCGAAGTGTTTGAGTGTGGTATGTTTATACCGTGTGGGTGGTCCCGAGTGACCCAACAAGCGGGCAAGTCGATGGGCGAACCAACACACAGGTGGGCGGTCCCGGGCGAGTCGACAAACGAAACATGGAACAAGCTGACAGTTGTGCGACATGGTGGCAGGTCGGCTGAACGACCATACAACGAGTGGGAAAGCTTATATATAGGCGAAGGTGAGTTGAGATGGAGGCATTCGAACTTGGACGAGCAAGTGGAGTCAAAGTGCGAGCTAAGGCACAGTTCTGCGGTGGAGCATGATGTGCGGATGTGCCCACACAATGGGCGAACCGAACAGGGCGTGTGAGGGCATCGTTCGGGAGGTTCGTGTAGCGTGACCTGGTGAGGGCATCCGCTAAATGGAGGTTCGTGCAGGGCAACCCAGTGAGGGCTTCCGCCGAACGAAGGTTCGTGCAGGGCGACCTGGTGAGGGCATTAGCCGAACGAAGAGTCGGTGAAGTGGAGGGCGTGAACGGGAGTTCGTGCAGGCGGTACTACGTGCGGCCCACTGAACGAAGGGAGGTCAAATCGGTGAACACGAGTTCAGGTGAGAGGCGACACGAGTGCGTGTGCACCCCCCGAACGAAGGCACGATTGGTTGAACGATAATGTCAGGCAAGGTAACACGGTGAGGGCACCCGCTAAACGAACGGTGAACGAGTCAGTTGGTGAATTAAACGAAGTGCGACGGGTTGTGAAGAAAGGTGACCAACGTGTGGACGTGCCGGGTAGCCGGGCACGGTAACACGGGGAGGGTGCCCAAGTTGGGCAAACGGCACGATGAGCTGAACGAACGCGTTCAGGGGCAAACGGAGAGTTCGGCAGAACGTGCGGCGATAGTTCAGGCATGCCGACGAGCTAGGCAACCGAGTTTGCCGAAGTTGTAAAATTGGCTAAGTGTAAATTTGGGGTTTCCTGAATATTTAACTTATATATATATATATATATATATATATATATATATATATATATATATATATATATTATATATATATATGTATATATTATATATATATTATATATATATATATATATATATATATATATATATATATAATATATATAGGGCAGACTCATATTGCAGGGAGTTGCCCCTCCCTTTATACTGTTGTGCATTTATACATGTTAATGTTGATGTGATGAATGTTTATGGTTTTCGTCGTGTATAAAGGAAAACTTAATACTTGGTAATGAGGAAATAAACTAAGTACGAATGTTAGGCGTAGTCCATGACCGTGAGTATTGGTGAAAAGAAAAGGGTCGGTGGTGTTGCACCTCACTATAGTGCGGTTGAAAGAGTACCACTAGTGTAGGGGCGTGACACACAGGGATTTGAACCAATTACCTATCACAAGGAGTGCGTTAACAATGCACCCATTCACTGTCAATCCAAAGCTCTGTTGGCCTGAAAATTTATATTTTCACTCTCATATATAGATATTATAAAATACAATTTTTCTTTCTCTCAAATATTCATAATTTTTTTATAAAATACAAAATCTAAACAAGATAAAATGTAAATATTGAATTTTTTAGATAAAAATCACATGAAAATTTATGAATCAAATGGTTAGAAACTTTTTAGAAAATAAATGATTTTAATTTCTTTAAAAAAATAAAAATATATCATATGAGGAAATAATAGATATTTAAAAATTTTATTATAATACTCTTTCCAAAGGAAAAATGGCTAAAAACAAAACTATTTTCAAAATAAATTTAACTAAGAATAATGTTATATTCAAAATAAATAAATAATATTTCTTTTATATTATTTAAAATAAAACTATTACCAAATATTTGGAAGTATCGAGAACATTGACTTTATATAACCAAACAATGCTTAACCAAAACAAAACTATGTTCAAAAGAATTCAAATTTCGGAAAAGGAAAAAGAAAAAAAAATGATTTAATATAAAATATAAAAAATGATTATAAATAAATAAATTGTTTTAAAATTATGATTACAAAAATTATAATACATGAAGAACAAGCATTATATATTAGCTAGTTCTTGCGGCTTAGTTTAAATATAGCTAAATTGAAATAAAAAAGTAATAAAGATATAAATATTTCATCAATTGTATTAGTTTTTATTGTATTTTCTCTTCATACATAAGCGATGATAACACTTAACTCATGCATATGGAAAAATACTTTTAATGCCATTGGAAATACACGTCTCGTCATCAATCTCAAAATGAATGTAAAATTGAGATATAACAAGAGCTTCAACATAATATACATAAGCCATGTAACAAGGGCTTGAATTGATATAATAGTTTGAAAATATACTTCATATTCTCTTTATTGTATCAATTAGTTGATCGATTTTAGATATCTTTTATAGAAATGGTTATAGTTAGGGATCTTCCATTTATCATAAGGAACTTACTCGCTTTTAAAGCATGTTGTTATAAAATCTTTTTATCTAGAACTTCCCATTTCATGAAACATTTTATTTTATTTAATATTTTTTTTATATATAACGTGTTTACCTATTCAATACTTACCAATAAATATATCCCCTTATCGTTAAAAAGTTAATTAACATTTTGTAAGTTCAATTTTATATTTATTTTTAATTTTATTTTTAAATCATATTTTAATTTATCTTCATTTTTTAAATCATGTTTTTTTCCTTATTTGATATTAAAACTAGATCCATCTTAACTCAAAATCTATCAAGCCCTAGGAGGGATCAAATCCCTTCAGGAGCAAACCTTTCCTCAAGTTTTGCACTTAAAAAAGAGATTTGCACCTTGAGGGATTTGATCCCTCTTGGCTTGGTAGATGTAGAGTTAAGATGGATCTAGGCTGGTTTTTAAATAGGGCCGACATTAGATTAGAAATGTTAAATGTTAAGCATTACGTTTACATTTAGGTTTACATTTTTATGTCAGATCTACCCCATACTATGTTGTTTACATTTACGTTTACTTTTTTATGTGAGATCTTACCCCATACCCCAATTGTTTACATTTACATTTACGTATGTTTACTTTTACATTTACATTTAAGTTTTTATGTGAGATCTACCCCCATACTGAGCTGTAGAGAGCCTCTTGGCCCAACAATATGATAATGACAAATGAGATCCAAAAATAAATAAAAATTATTTCAAATTCTTTACAATTTTATTTTCAGGTTTAAAAATTATCATAAATATTTCAACATCAATATAATTTTGTTAATTCTTCAAAATATATTAAAAATATTTTACTTTTGTTGATTGTCTTAAAAGTATTCAAAATTCTTCATTAACATCATAGTTTTGTTGAGTTAAAAAATTGAGAATGTTAGTAGCATGACACACATTCTAAAATCTAGATTAAATTTTAATTCTACGTTGGATATTATAAGAGAAAATATTTATATGAAATATGTTTTGGGAATTAATTCAGATTTTAATATGTTTAATTTCTTTTTTTTTTCCTCTTCACACTAATTAAGACAAGGAATTACTTTTGATTTTAGAAATTTGGGTTAATCTCATCATTATTTTATCTTAGTTTTATTCTTCTTCATAATTCTTTATCACCCCCACAACTTTTCATTAAATATTATGTCATCTTAGCTTGCCCAAAAAGTGACTTTGAATAAAGTGGAAAACAATTTTAAGAAACCTCTTGCTTTCATAGTGTTTATCCATATATAAAACTTGTCTGGTTTTATAATAAAATAAAATAACATTTATTAAATAAAATTATTTTATAATATTAATTTTTTATATTAATTAAAAATTAATTCTTATATTTTTTCCACCTATGACTTAAATAATTGTAAATAAGCATTTTATAAATTTATTTTATTAATTAAAAAATAAATAATTTACAAATTTTGTAAATAAGCATTTTATGAAAAAATTACTATTTTATACATTTATTTTATTAATTGAAAATCAATTTAAAGTAAGAACTATACCTCAGATAATAACATCTTTTAATTGTAATTCTTGTATTTTAGTTTTTGTTATTTTAATTCTTATTTTTTAGTATTTTATTTTTATTTTTATTTTATTTATTATTGTTTATTTTTTTTTTAGGTTTTGGAAAGAATTAATGTTTAATGTAATTAATCATTATTGATAAGAGTGGTAGGGCATAGTTTCTTATCAAAAGTTATGATTTTTAAATAATTCAAGTTATTTGTAACCATGATGTTAAGATTAAAGTTATTTGGAACAAAATTCCATTATAACCTTGGACATTGATGTTGTTTGTTTTTATGTTCAAGATAAGAGATATTTTTGGAACAAAATTCCCATTATAACCTTGGACATTGATGTTGTTTGTTTTTATGTTCAAGATAAGAGATATTTTTGGAACAAAATTCCCATTATAACCTTGGGACATTGATACTATTTGTTTTAAGGAGAATTCCACTTGGATAGTAAACCCACAACTAATAATCCTCTAACGTTTAGTTTTTTCTTTTTTCTTTTCTTTTTTCTTTTGGTTGAAGTAGTTTTATTAAATGCAAAGAGAGAATAACAATAAGGTTGAGATCATTTTCATTATTTTATTAATGGAACTTTTTTTAATTTATAGTACATTAAAGTTGTAACTAAAATTAAATGATGGTGAAAACACAAAATTAAATTAGTTATCACCATTCAACATTAATAACCTAGTATGATTGTTGTAAAATTTCCTCTCCATCCATCCATAATCTTCCATTCACATGCATGGATCGTGATGAAAACCTTGAATTCTATGAAACATTTATCAATTGGAATCTTTATTTTATTGTCTTTTACTTTAATCATAATATAGTACAAATTAATAATAGAAATAACATATTTAGCAATAATATATATTTTAATTTAACTATATGTAAACTAAGTTAGCGTTTCTAGAAGGCATCTTTACCTTTTGTTGAAAAAAAATATAAATTTTCCATAAAAATTTATACAAACAATAGATTAAATGAACAAATATGATATTAAAGCTTAAAAAAAAAATTATCCATAAATAGAGTTTGTATTATCTCTGAGTAGCTAGGATAATGCAATCATGGATAATGTAACCATGAATTATCTTGTTATTTTAATTGTAATTTTTATTAATAGAAAGTGGTATGTTTTTATTATTTTTTACTCTAATTTAACCATATTTAAACTAAACAAAAATAACTACTTTGTAGTCATTGTTCAAAAGTGAGAGCTTATTCATACTTTTCCAAACTTAATAATTAAGATAATATAATCATAAATTATCTTGTTATTTTAATTGTAATTTTTATTAATAGAAAGTGGTATGTTTTTATTATTTTTTGCTCTAATCTAACTATATTTAAACTAAGCAAGAATAACTACTTTATAATCATTGCTCAAATGTGAAAACTAGTTCATGCGTTACTAAACTTAATAATTAAACTAAACCGCAAAAAACAACCGTAGCTACTTTCCAATATTTCTTTCATATAATTTTTTTCAAACTAAACCTACTTTTGTAATTATTGAAATTAATAAACTGGTCTTATCACATGTATATGCATTAATTAACGCACAAAAAACAAAAAATACACATTTTATTAATTACACGAGGTTCTCAATGAAAGACCACTTTGTAAGTTTATTATCGTAATTTCATTTATTATAGTATATATGAATAGAAATATGCCCTCCAGAATGATGATGAATTCATAGTGAAATTTTATTAGTCAACGATTAATGAATAATTAATTATGAATTAATTTTAATTATGAGTTAATTTTTAAATTTATATATTGTTGGAATTATTCTTAATTAGTTGAATTATTATTATATTCTTCAAGATTGAATGTGACAAGAATGGTTCTATTCTTCAAGATTGAATGTGGCAAGAATGGTTTGGAACAATCGTAGAGCATTGGAAAAATTTTAAACAGATGTACACTTTTTGACATCTATAAATGTTATAATTCTTTAATTAATAGAATTAGTATTTGTATTATGAGGTGCAAAGACACCCCAAAGTGTTTTTGGTTTTTATTTTCTATTTTTTGGATTTATGGTGGTAAAAACGTAATTCTTATTATTCACTTAATTTTCATTGTTAGGTTTCATTTTTTATGATTGACAGTGGAAGTGCTAAATATGTTCATCCTTGCATGTTGCAAGGGTTCCATATTTTGTATACAGGCAAGGAAAATTAAAAAATGAAAAGAGAGTATGCCTTAAAAGAATAATCAAAAGGCAAGAAAATCAATTGGTTAGAAAAATAGTGAAAATGAACCCCAAACCAAAGACCAGGAAAGTGGCCAGTCAAAATGCCACTGTTATCTTGTTTGCAAGTTCACCATGTGAAGATACTACTGCTTATTACATTTGATGGATGGCCCAACAGTTCAATCTGGACCATGCCATGTTTGAATTGTTGTTGTAGAATAGAGAAAGAATATCTGTCCAAACAGTTCAAGCTTGGCAAATGAGTAGATGGGTAGAGGAAATAAGGAGCCCAACTGCTTAATCTGGGCCCTTGGAAGAAATAAGGGTACATTTAGATAGGAGGGCAGTCAAAAGAAAAGGAGACATTCAGGGTTTCCCAGTTCAAGTGCACCCAATCCAAAAGAAGAAAAAATGTTAGGTGTATTAGGCTGGGTAGGTAGTTTGAGGTTGCAGAAGCAAGTGTGTGATCATTATTTGTCTTGACAAGAAGCACTCATCTCATCAATGACACAAGTACCAAGGCAGTTATGTGGTGGTACAACAGTGGAAGCATGACTAATTCCCCTCCATTCCCCCAAAGGTCACTTACTAACATCCCCTCAAGGACCTTGGGATTTGCCCAAAAAAGTCCAGTTTCACTCCATTTTTCATGAAATACTAAGTTGACATATGAGTTGACTTAGTGAAAAGAAGCCACATTTCTTGTGTAAACATCATCATTCCACATTCCATTCATTTCCTATGTCTAAGTTTCACTTCATAAACATAGCATTTTCCCCTACAGTTTCACTCCACAAAGGCATACTAACATCTAATTTTACTATTTAGCTCCGTAAGTTACTTCCCCATCCCTATTTTCGTAAAAAAACTATATAAAACCCCAAAAATATACTAAATATCCCACCCCATAGCAATATAGCTATATAATTTAAGTTTCAGGAATATTAAGTCCATCTGGGACTTTATAACAACCCTTCCGCGTCCTAAACCTTGGAATTAATTTAACCTTTGGTTAAATTAATAGCCATAGCCCCTCCCCCTCGCTCATAACCCTTGCTATTCTACCCTCCACGCTCATTTGTAAAAGTTTTGTTTAAATGTTTTAATCAAACGTTAAACTATATCCCGGCGCATACCCATAAACCCACCAACCAAAGTCTACACAGTGGCCCACACGTTAAAATATTAAAAAATGCGGGTCCCGCGCCCTGAAACTGCACGTCACTTGTCGTCACCCCGTCTGCCGTCCGATATCCCGTATTGCAAATCCAATGATGGGCGGTCATTTTCAAGCGTTGATATGTCGGTGTTTAGCGTTCGGGGAATAGGCGGTTTTGCTGTCGTACCCCCGCCACGCGTCGTTCTCCCGGTGTGATTGGAGCCCCCCTCCCCGATATTGCCCAGGGCCAAAGGTGGTGCGGGATAATACCATAAACCGCCCTCTGACCCCTGACGTCAACACCACGTCATCGTGACGTCACATCTACGTCGACCCACCACTGCCTTGAGTCGCTGCCACATCACTCGCTCACATCATCACCCAGCCAACCTGTCCTCTGCCACGTCATCGTCCGAGTCAGCATCCACATCATCGCGCTGTACCCGTTACCTGCCAAATGACGTCATGTTGACGTCATCTCAAAAAGCGTCAAAAAGTCCCAAATTTCATAAAAAAAACACGCGAAATGACTGTTTTCTTTCATTATCATTGGTCAAGTTTGGAGAGCTACGCACGTTGTTTTACGTCATTTTACCACCAAAGTTCAAATTCAAGCAATCATGCTGCTACTGCCTGCAACTCCAACTCCATTGTTCGCCATTGTACCAACTCAACACCCTCGTCGCCATAAAAACCAGGTATTTGCCCAAATTTTACCTGTTTACCCATGTTTTCGCCGTTTTCTCCATTTCACTTGCTTGAAACTCCGCAAACTCCCAAACTAAAGGCACTCATGCACCTAAATGCTGCCTAAAACTCACTGATTAACCTCTTGTTCGAAGAAAACCCTGTGAACCCACGCCCACTTGCAAATTCACCGTTAAAAAATTGTTTTAAAGTTCGTTTTGCCGACAAAATCTTCATACTGCCCGTGCATTGACCCCTTTTACCAAAATTCCTCTGCAAAAGTCTGCCTATTCAGCTCAAAAACATCCTTATTCTCTCTGCAATTTGCCCCCACAGTTTATCAACCCAATGAATTCATCAAAGAAAAGAAAATTCTGTTTGAACCCTGTAAATTTGCCTCTTTATCATAATTACAGACAGTGAAGGCCACTGCCATATCCAAACTCAGTCTGCAGCTCCTTGACAAAGCCTCAGAGGCAATTTTCAGTCTTCAGTAGTTGTACTAAACCTGGTTCTAAGTATAAACATAGAAAAACTTCAAGATGGCCACTCCAGCAGCTTTAAACATTACTCCTATCAATGCACCTAACAAAGAGCTTGAAGCACTGCCTTTAGCTGATAGGGATTACCTAATTCAGGATTTGGCTGGGGATAGAAACCACTTGCAGATCTTCTGTCAGCTGAGAAATAGTTATTTGAGCAACAGTGACATGTATGGCATTTGGGAATCAAATTTGCCCATCTACTTCTTGCCTTCTGTAAATATTTTCCCTGAGATAATTCACCTCTGTGCTGAAAACTATGACCCAACTCAAAGAGTTGTCAAGTCTCCATCTGGGAGCATACTCTTCCATATCATTCCTGATTCCACTAACCAAATGCTAAATTTCAAACAGACTAAGCTTCTGATCCCTTTTTCTATGAAATACCTGCTGGATGAATGCCCCAAACTCTCCAGCTCTGAGATTACCAGAATTGCCAAGGCATTTATGAGAGCAGACCGCCAGCCTACAGAGCCACCTCCTTTCTTATATGTCAATTTCAATGAAGCTGCTTGTAGATATGATATCCTCTGTGCTAGGTTTCAAAACAAGTGAGCACATTGATGAAACAGTGTTGGTCCTATTGTCTGCATATAGCCTTGGACAGTCCCTACTGTCAAGTACAACTATGCCAAGTTCATTGCAAATAAAATCCATGACCAACTAGTAAAGCTGGATAGGGAGGGAGTCTTCAAATACTCATCATATATTTATCATTTGTTCATGTATTATCAGTCAGATTGCTTCCAATGTCCCATCAAGAAGTTGGATTCAAAGGGTGAAAGAAGGTTTGTTATCTTTTGGACATCAGTCTTCCATCATGTCCAAAACTCTCCTTACTCTTACTGTGAGTTCATTGACCAATTTGCTTACCCAGTCTCTTGTCTCTTGAAAAGAACTCCTCCTCCTAGATTATCATATGACATGCAGAAGATATTGCAATTGTTCAAGAACTACAAAATAGGTGATTGGTATCTCTACCAAAATCACACTGTCATTAGGATCTATGGTTGTGAGCTCTGTCCCTGCAGGCTCCCAGGATATGTACCCATGAGACTATTTGCCTTGGAATATTATAGGCAACTCATCAATTCAGATCTCACTCATTTTCATAGTGCCAAGAAGAAAGCTCGCCTGAAATTCAAAGACCATCTAGGCCCCTTTATTATGAACAAGAAAGAAGGTTGGCAAGATGCTGATCAAATACTGGGGCAGAAACTCAAGCTAAAAAGGAGTTTCTGGTGGGTCCCTTATGACCCCGATGGCTTTATCAATGCCAGAAAAATAAAATATAGGCTGACAGCATATGAACATTGCAAAATCCCACAATTTGAGCAATATGCTAATCAAGATGAGTGGGTGCCAGGCACATTAATTGAAGATCTCACTCAAGAAGAAATAATGGAGCAAAATGTCAAAGATTTAGAAAAAACTCTTGACTAGGATTCTTTTCAGCAGGTAACATTCAAACTACCACACCAAGTTGGAGAGGGCACATCCACTGCTGCAACTTCACAAGCTACCCACGAAACATCTACATCAGCAACAGGTACAGCGAAAGGAAAAGAAGTGATGGGGGTCGAGCAAGAGACAATTACAGAACAGGCTACCACCTCCAAAGAGCAGAGTCAAGGGCAAGCCCCTCCACAGCAGACTGAGGCATCACAGATTCCAGCCTTACAAACCCCTCTTAATGAGGAAAGAGGTAAGAAACGGGATAGAGAAGAGACCACACCTCCAAGTGGGTCAGCATAGCAACCTGAAGCCAAGAGGCAAAGAATTGATCCTCAAGTTGAGGAAGAGATTAGTGAAGAAATCATAGAGAGCCCTTGGAGGGAGAGAGAAACAAGCCAGCAAACAGCTACCAGCTCATTCCAGCAGGAGCAAGGCAGGCAGCATAGTACAGAGGTGTCTTCCTCAAGACAACAAAGCAAACAACCACCAGGCATTAAAGGAACTTTCATGGAAATAAAGGCTCAAAATGAATTGTTAAGAGTACAGCTGTATGATCAATTCCTGAAATCAACACCCTCTAAACAGCAAAGATTGATGGAAGCTTATGACATCAAGGAGGAAGAGATGATTCTAACTCATTTTAAGCCTAAAGTTCCACAGCCCAAAACAGCTGCAGATTACATAAAGACAAACCTGGAAGTCCTCTCCAAGGACATACACCCACTGGACCAAATAGAGTTACACAAACAAACAGGAGAAATGGTCTATGCCACTCTAGCAGACAAGGCTATGCTGGCACATCAGCTAAAGGAATCATTAAAAAATACAAATACTCAATTGGATTTGAAGAGAATGTCTTCCTCGGCCAAAGATAACCGAATAAAAACATTGGAGGAAATTATTGTGGATCTAGGACATGATCCTAAGGATCCCAAGGGCATCAAGGCCCTCATGAAGAAGAAAGAGGATGATATTGTTGCACTCAGAAAACAAGCAAAGCTGCCTGCAACTATCCACCCTCAAACTGCAGAACTTGTACAATAAAAAGAAGTTGATGATACCATGGATCTGCTCATAAGGATGAATTAAAGAATAATGCAAATGGAAGAAGAGTTGGAGAGAGCATTACAAGGCAAGCAGGGAGAGTCGACCTCCTAGCCACCTCAAACAGCTCCAACTGTTGTCACTGATCCTCCCACACAAGCAACAACAATCCCTCCTGTCATTTCGGCATCCACAACAGCTACATCAACTACGGATGCTACAGCAGCAGCAGCAACAACAGCACCAGAATCTAGCATGAGTATGGAAGACATGATGAAAGCAGTCAAAGAGCTAGAAATTCAGGTGATAGAGGTGAAAGAGGCCAAAGAAAAGTTGGCCAAGCTAGAGGCAAGCTACGACAAGTCCAAGATGACAGTGGCTAAGAAGCAAAGAGAGATAAAAGCCTTAGACAACAGAATAAAGGCCTTAGAGAAAGAACTGGCTTTAGACAAGACTCTAGCTGAAATTAAAAAGATTATGTGGGCCAAAATTGGCCAATCAATCAGTGACCAATGGCGATCAATTCAGGCCATACATGAGCAAATAGAGTTGATAGGCCTAGCTCAATTTGAAACTCAGAGGGCTAGAGCAGCATTGGGGATTATGCTTGAGCAGGCCAATAAAATGATTCATTTCCTGAACACTCATACCAAAGAGGAGTTGGCAGCATTAGACATCAATAGCAGAACAGATACCATTCTGACAACAAAAAAGGTGTTGACCATGAGAAATTTTGTGCAGACTCAGGAAAGAAAGTGCCAAGAAATGCAGGCCGAAATAAATGACTTTAAAATAAAAATAACAGCATTGCAGACCAGAGGATTACCCAGCCTATTGACTAGTGCTGGAAAACTACTGTCCTGTGAACAATATACTACCAGAATCAATAATTATGTTGCAAATCAGATTACAGCATCTTCAAGTTCCTTAGAAGAAGCAGGACCTCCCTTTGGACAATCTCTTTATGACAAATTGGAAAACCTGTTTTACAGTGAGCATGAAATTAATCATCTGTTTGAGGTCCCACCCAATTTTTATGGATACACAGAGGCTGATGAAACACTCATAAAGATAAGAAGACATCAGCTACCTCCTGAGGATTGGTGGCAAACAATGCTGGAAATTTTGCCCAGGTAGTTTCGGTCTTTTTCCTTTTTTTTTAGCCTCAAATTTTGGTCAGCTACAGGTCAGCAAAATTGAGTACGCAGGCACCAAACAAAGTATAAAGACAACAGGCAGATGGAAGTCAGAGCAGTGACTCAGCAAAGTAGTAGGACAGCAAGCCCATAAAAATGGAAAATTAAAGGCGCAGCCTCAGTCGACTCAGTTGGTCCCAAAAGTCAAATTTCTCTGACAAAATAGACACCTAGCATACCAACAATTACTGCAGCATTTATTTCCTTCATCTACTTCCTTGAAGGGTTGGTGATGAAATTTATTGCGTGAAGACTCATCGACTAGATATTTTCTATCTCATTTTTGTATATATACCTCCCCATAGAATGTATTCGGGGTTGGTGATTTTCTTTCTGAACTGCGCTGTAAAATATCATACTGTATTAATACAAATTGTTGTTGAAGTTCACTGCGTCTGAATCATCTGAAGGTGGATTGGATGTTCTAGGACCTGTTATAGAATTCCTGTGTCATTCTATGGAACAATAAGTTATACTAAACTGTGTTTTATGTTCTCTACATTCATAAATTCCATGTATGTTTCATAATCTTGATAACAAAGAAGAAGAATAGCATGGGATTTGTTTAAATGCACCCTGTGTTCAATCTCTGTTATTAATTATGTTTTCTTCAGGATTAGTCATAAATATGAATTCTTAACTGCTCATGTTTGCACCAATTCTTTCACTTTGAATACTGTTTAGGAATCCTTAATTGCTCCTGCATAATATTCATACACTTTCCCTCTGCCAGCATAATGAAAGATTCTTGATTGCCTTTCATTCCCTGACTTCATTCCATCATTTCCAGATTTGAAAATTGTTCCTAGGTTGCCTATCCTGCTCTGTAGCATTACCGTTTCACCAAGAAACACTTTCAACGATTACACTTTCAGTGACTCCATTGCCCAATGGGAAAAACTGTTTTATACTTGCACCCCAGCTCTGTCTGAAATCACCATCCAACAAACTTAAAACCAAACCATGTTCATCATAACTAGCCTAAAATACTCCAAAACAAAGCTAAATTTCAAAGAGAGAGCCCTCTCTGGTTGCAGGTAGGCTAGGACCTGCAGCTAAAAGATTGGTTAGTGGTTACCTCGGTCGTATTCCCTCTAGGAGGCAGGGAACAACTTGAGTGATAACACATTATGGGGATTTTTTTATTGAATCTTGGTCATATTACTATTTGATTTTGAGAGTTTAGATTGCTTCAATGAGTTCAATTTTTTCTTATCTTCCTACTATAACTAGTTTGATCTCATTTGGATATTTGGATTGTAAATGACGTTGATTGGATATTTTTTATTACCTTGGCTTTAATGATATGTATATAATGTATTTTACCTTTTTGTCTTTTACTTGTTTATATTTGTGAATAATATTTTTATTTTTATCCTTTACATAGCCCTCAAGACCAAGAATCATACCTAGGCTTTAAGCCTAAATCATAAAACAAGTGCCATATATATTAATACCATATATCGAAGCTATCGGTGATCAGGATTTTGATATCGGAAGAATCCCTTTAAGAATCCTCGAAACCAAAGTCCGAACCATTTTGTAGAGGGGTTTAGTAAAACAAATTACCAAAGTATGAACCATATCAAAATTGAAATTATTAAGTGGTTTGAACTTCGTATAAACCAAAGCCTAACCATATTATAATATAGTTGACATGAAGACCCTCCTGCCACATCATTACTCTCACTCCCATCAAGGTCAACGCTTATGGGATATTTTCAACTCAGCAAGCTTTTAAAAACTCTGATAATCATATTCCTCCAATCTCGAATCTCTAATATGCCAATCCCTCTGATCTTCGATAATCATATTCCATGTCGGAACTTCCTATCGGTTGTCACTCCTTTCGACCTCTGGTATGAAATCTCTGATACAAGAACTTTGATATTTGCCACGCTTCGATATGTGAGACACTATATGCATATTATTGATGGTTTAATCAAAACATCACATCCGCCTGTATATTGGAACTTTTAAATTGTAACATTCGTCCAAACATCTGATATCATCGATATAACCCATCTCCCCAACTTCTGACTTCCGATAATCCATTCACCTTCTATATTTGGACCCATTACATTTTTTAAAAATAAATAAATGTGAAATTGTGTCCGTTCCATATCAGAGCCTCCCAATATCGGCGTTTTTGTTTGTGTGCATTATAAAAGGTTTCGATATCCATTCCTCCAATACCCTTTGTTGTTGCCACTTGTCACCCTCTTATGTGGTCATTGTTACAATAATTAAAAGTCGATATATCCGATGGTTTTGTGAGCATTATTTTTTGTTTGGTTTCTGATTATGCGTTTCACCTATTTTAATATGATCTTTGTTACTTGTGATACAGGGAAGAGCCCAGTGTCGATTAGGAAGGATCTATGCGATCAATGACTTTCAAAGACATTATGCCAAGCATCACAACACTGTACTAAAATGGGTAGAGATGGTTGAAGCAAATTTTAAAGAAAGACACAGTTTGGGGCAGCGCTTGTATTGCCTATTAAAAGGCAAATCAACCCTTCGGCTTGTACCAGATTGGTCAATCTGATCAGGAATTGGTTGCAACATCGATCCTCTAAGTTCAACCATAACATCAATTACAAGAAATTCATTGTTTTATTTACTTTTTATTGCTTTGACTATCGAGTAATAGAGGGGGACTATTAATATTTCCATTATGTATAAATACCCATCTCTAAGATAGAAGGGAGGATTCGAATCCGAGAAAAAAGAGGCAGAGTAATACTAGAGCTTACAGCATGTTTGTATAAAAGGAGTTAAGACTCATTTGCACTATTGTAGTGAGATCAGATCCATCTGTGCAGACAAGGAATCTATTTAGAGACAACAGAGGACTTGCACTATTGTAATTCTCTGATGTTTTATTTAATTGATTCATTTTTATAATAAGATTTATTTCTCTAATCAAATGTACAAAACTATTGCTTGCTCTATTATTGAAAATAAACTCTTTTGATTTGTTGCACTGAAAACACAACACCCCCATTTTATTCTATCATAATAGACATGGGGACCCTTTTTTGCATTCCATGTAGGATTTGAGTGTGATTGCTTCATTTCAAGAATAATTTTCTTTTTATTTACATTTGTTTTATTTTTATTTTTTGCCTAAGTTTGATTATTTTTGTTTGTTAATCAACTTTGTAAATAAGTTTTTGTTTTAAACATCTTAATTAATTAGATTAACGTATAAAGTAGTCCCCAAGACCAAGATGTGTGCATAGGCTTTAAGCATTAATAATTAAACAAGTGGTTATAATATAGTAAGCATGTATTTCGGATTAATCATATCAGTATTATTTGGTCGACGTTTCGAACCAGCTAATGTGGTTCATCCTCAGGATAAAGGTGAAAAAGTCCATAGATCCTAAGGAATAAATAGTAAGGATGCATGAGAGTCCAGAATTAGTCATTACAAACTAGCCATTAGGAAATTAGTTTTTTAATATAATATATATATATAATATATATATAGAGAGAGAGAGAAGAGAGAGAGAGGAGAGAGAGAGAGAAGAGATTCCAATTAAAGACTCGTTGTTATAAAATTAGCTATTAATTGTTTATATAATTATATAATTATTTATAAAATTATACATATATAGTATTTATTATAATAACCAAATAAGAAATTATTTATTAATAATATTAAATATTATTATATATGTATTTATTTATTATAATAAACCAAATAAGAAATTATTCATTAATAATATTAAAATTATTATATATGTATTTATTTATTTTTAAGCTTGGTAGATCCTCCTTTTTCATTAGTTTATAAAGCAAATTTACATCATATAGATTTGCTAGGTGGCCTCAACTTGCCTAGTGGGAAACCAAGTCTGTTGGCCACCTATTTGCATTGTAGGTCATCCAGTAACAAAATAGTTTCAGTCTTTCTATCTGTTGTCACTCATTGCTTTATATGCTTGCAATTGTGAAAAGGGTAAGAAAAAGCAGTGAAGTTTGAAACCCCATTCCAAGCCATAGGAGCTATCAGAGCTTAATCGGACCCTCTTCACTGCATGGTGCTCTGAAATATCTTTCCAATGGTATATGGAAGTCCAAAAATGGACTTTTGGATCAGAAGTTAGAACATGTTGAAGTTACCCTTGGAAAGCCTAGAAAACAAAGAGAAAATACCAAAGGACCAAGGAAAATTGCATGTCGCGGGACAATGAGCTAATCGCAATTGCAAATTGGCACTTTTCCGAAGTGGCAACAAGGCATGCAGTGGAATCAACGATCAGTTGATCTCTAATATCGCAAATTAGCTATCAACGGGTTCGCACAGAGCTGTGTATCGCATATTAGAGGTCGAGGGCCCTAGGCACAGTGATCCCGCATATCGGCCTTGTCAAAGACAAGCATTCTGCAGTCCCACCAACCCACAGTCCCGCAAATCACAATATCGGAAATTGGTGGAACAGAGGGGCTACCACTGTAAAAAGCCTTGTGAACTGCCAATTTTGTGATCCAGTGTAAAAGCATTGGGGGAGGCCGAAAAGGATTAACAAAGGAAATGCATGAAAAAACCAAGGTCGGTCTCCTCCTTCTCTCTCCTCCACATGGCGAAATATGGTAAATTCCACACTTTCACATATCAGGCATCCCACAGTCCCGCAACCCCGGGATCCTATAGTACTGCGACCACGCAATCCCGTAGTGTTGTGATCCCACATCCCATAACTTCACATTAAATCTCGCATATCGGTAATTGGCGTGGTGGTGGGGTTCTAACTTTAAAAACTTACGGTATCATCAATTTGCGATACAGTGTTAAATCGCTGGTGTAACAACCCTGGTGAAAATTCCATGTAAAAATACATAAATACCACGGATGATGGGACATGTATTCTAAGATGAATGGTGAGAAAGACATCCTAGTGGGTGTTCATTTGGTTATTTATGGTTAAGGAAATTGTCAAAGGTAATGGCTAAGGCATTAAAGAGGCAAAAATGTATTTTGGCACAATTATTTATGAAAATAATGGAAATTAGGAGAAAAGGAAGGTGAAAGGTCACAGGTTGCATGTGAGGAGGAAATTGAAGGAAAATAATGGAAAATGAAGAAAATAGAGGCCTCATTCATAAAAATGCTTCTGAGGATCAATGGACAAGGTTGGTCACTGAAGACTTGGTCAGTTCATTTTTGGAGCTCTCTCGTTATTCTCTCTCTCATACTCTTGGTTACTTAAAGTTTTCTTGGAGCACTCTTCGAGGGTGTGGCATACTTGTATTCTTGGAGAAAAAAGGCAAAGGAAGAGTAGGAAAGCACAAGAAGGCATCAGCATCAGTAGCTGCATTAGATTTTCTTGCAGGTACCGAGTTGCATGTATGATTTCTTCACTAGTTTTGGCATGCATGGCACATGCATGTGGTTTCTTGGTTATGATCTGTCATTGGCATGGAGGATGGCCAGGATTAGTGGTATCAGAGGGGTCTGCTCTTTATATTACTTCATTTCATTAATGTAAAAAAGAGGGGTCTGCTCTGTATTATTATTAGGATATGTATTTATTAGGGGGATTAGTGGTATCAGAGGGGTCTGCTCTGTATTATTATTAGGATCTGTATTTATTGGTTGCGTTCCTGTTTAAATCTGGATTAGTGGTATCAGAGGGGTCTGCTCTTTCTCTGTTTTTCTTTGCATGTCCCCAACAAGGTCGGGATATAAAGAGTTAGGGCTTGAACTGGTCCAACCTTTGCAAGACCATCCTCGCAAATCCTGATGGCCTCCCATGGCGGATGAAAAGAAAGACGAGGGGGCAGGAGATCCTATTAAAATCTTGCTCGAAGAGGCCCATGAGTGACAAAGGAATGCGATGATGGACATATTTGCCCAAATCCTTCAATGGCTACCCAGGGGCAACACATCTACTTCCAACAGCTACTCTAGAAGTGCCACACCCTTTAAGGTACAAGTTAGCTTTGACATTCCCACATTTGAGGGCCAGATAAATGTAGACGTTGTAGATAAATGGTTAAATCTACTATAAGGGTATTTTTCTATTCATGATTTTTCAGGAAGGGAAAAGATTACTTTCGCTTTGCTCAAAGCTGCCCCCCATGTCAAGGACTGGTGCGAAACCTACTGCAAGCAGAAGGATGAAAGTGCGGCCTCACTTTTTTCATCCGCACCCACTTGGAATTCATTCTGAGATGCCATCAAGGAGCAGTACTACCCTGTCGGAAGCTATGAGGATAAATACATAAAGTGGACCACGCTATGGCAGGGAAGGGACCAAGACCTGCCAGAGTTTACCAATATTTTCATACCCTTCGCACAAAGTTGGGTATCAAGGATACTAAGCAGCATTTCTTACTCAAATACGGTGGCTTCCTACATAGGTACATCCAAGACGAGATGGAGTTATGAGACATCTCCTCGCTCGGCATGGCATATCGGTACGCTGTCAAGATCGAGTAGAAGTTTAAACAGAAGAAGCAAGACTTTGGATCTGCGAATCTGAAGCAAGGGAAAGGTGCCCCCAAACCGCAGAATAAAGGACAAAGCCAAGGCGGGGTGGCCCAGGACAACCCGCCAAAGCCGCAAGCAAAGAACAACACCGCGAAGCTAAAGAAGAACATGGGAAAGTGGTGTGAGATCCAAAAGAGCTCCACTCACAACACAAGTGAGCGTCGAGCCAAGCAGTCACTAGTGGCCGAGCTAAAGGCTTCGGAATCATATGCATGTTTCGACTCCGAGTTAGAACCCGACAAGGGGTATGACAAAGGAAAG
Organism: Pinus taeda; assembly: GCA_000404065.3. Taxonomy (NCBI): domain Eukaryota; kingdom Viridiplantae; phylum Streptophyta; class Pinopsida; order Pinales; family Pinaceae; genus Pinus; species Pinus taeda. The sequence continues at coordinate 46,922 of APFE031103959.1, read as the reverse complement.
CAGATTATTGATGCAAAGCCCAACGCCAGTGTTTCTACCACAAAGATCTAGAAGGAGGAACCTGAAGATCCAGAGGAGGAGAAGCACCTCTTCCACTCCCAGATGTGGGTAAAGGGTTCCCCGCTATAGTTCATTGTCGACAGCAGGAGCCAAAAGAACCTCATTTCGGCAAAGGTCGTGAAGCGGTTAGGCTTACCGACCACAACACATCCCCAACCATACACCATCAGGTGCCTTCACCAAGGACAGGATCTTCGCATGAGCCAATAGTGTCGCCTTCCATACAACATCAAGCCCTTCACAAATGAGGTATTATGTGATGTTACTCCCCTTGATGTTTGTGATGTATTATTAGGTCAACCATACTTGTAGAAGCGACATGTTGTGTATGAATCAAGGCCTCGTGTTATTGTTGTTACTTTGGAAAATAAGTTGTACAGGATACTGGAGGTAGCACCGCCTGCTGCCATCTCTTTGGTTACTGCAAAACAATGCAGTAAGCTCATTTCCAAAACTGGGAAATTTGTTTTCCTAATGATACGCCCTCAGGGAAAGAAGAATACGGTGGCCACGACCTCCGCATGACAACTACAGATGGACAAGGTCATGGAGGAGTACGAGGACATCTTCACCTCCCCTACGGGAATTCCTCTGCACTATTAGGTCAAGCACTCCATTGATCTGACCCCAAGTGCGTCGTTGCCCAATGGACATCTATTGGCGCTCCGTTCTGGAGAACGATGAAATCAAGAGGCAGATTCAGGAGCTGTTGCAGAAAGGTCACATCCGATTGAGTTCATCACCCTATGGGAGCCCGATCGTGTTGGTACAGAAGAAGGATGGGACTTGGAGACGTTGTATTGACTATCAGGCATTGAATAAGATAATTGTCTGGAATAGGTACCCAATCCCATGGATTGATGACCTTCTGGACCAACTAAAGGGAAGGAAATATTTCAGCAAGATCAATTTGAATTTAGGATATCACTAGGTACTAATCAAACCCTCTGATGTGTGGAACACTGCCTTCAAAGCCAAGGAGGGCCTTTTCAAATGGTTGGTTATGCCTTTCGAGTTAACAAATGCTCCTGCAACCTTCATGAGGCTAATGGATGAGATCTTGTAGCCATTCACCAACTCATTTGTAGTGGTATACTTGGATGACATCTTGATCTTCAACCAAAGTTGGGAAGAGCACCCACCACATCCGACAGGTTCTCCAAACACTATGGCAACATGAGTTATGTGCCAATTTGGAGAAATGCACTTTTGGCATGACCCAAGTTCAGTATCTGGGATACATTATTGATGAACGGGGGGTGCATGTGGATCCATCCAAGATCCAAGTCATTCGCGATTGGCCATCTCCAACCAATCTGACAGAGCTCCGCAACTTTCTAGGTCTTGCCAACTTCTACCGCAGGTTCAAGTTGACATTTTCTCATATCACTTGGCCCTTAAGTCAAGTCGCCAAGGGAGGAGCGAAAGAAAAAATATTTTGGTCTGAATCTCAACAGAAGGAATTCACAGAGTTGAAACATTGCCTCTGCTTAGCACGAGTGCTCGCATTACCAGACTTGCAACAACCATTTGAGTTTGAGACAGATGCCTTTGACTATGCTATTGGGGCAGTCCTTACTCAACACAGGCATCCAGTGGCATATCACAGTGAGACACTTTCAGACACAGTCTAGAAGTATCTCACTTATTACAAAGAGATGTATTGCATTGTGTAGGCCTGCCGACAATGGAAGCATTACATTTTGGGGAATGAAACAATCATCCACATAGACCACCGGCCCCTGTAGCCCATACAAACGCAAGGGAAGTTGCAGAATGATCACCATCAGAAATGTCCACATACCTGTAACGGTTCCATTTTAATATCAAGTATAAGAAGGGAAACACTAATAAAGTTGTAGATTGCCTCATTCAACCACCGATCATGGCATTAACCATCGTGCTCAACTCTTGTGGGCATGAAACTTTTGATTGGCCACTTCTATACAAAAGTGACCCAGAATTCGGCAACACATACTAGACACTCTTGGAGGGTTAGCATGTTCTAAATTTTCACCTCCAGGATGCCCTGTTATGCCACCTGGGTTACCTTTGTGTTCCTTCAAGCGAGTGTGCCAAGATGATTTGGGAAGCACACTACAGTCAAGCTGTTGGGCATTTTGGGGTCAAGAAAATGGTGGCAGTACTACAGAAGTATTTCTATTGGTCGAACCTTTGACAGGGTGTCGGGAAGTACATCAGATCCTACACTGCCTGCGCCATTGCAAAACCAACCATCAAGAATCAAGGCCTCTATACTCCGCTGCCTACCCCTATTCAACCTTGGGAATCCATCTCCATGGATTACATGTCAGGTCTTCCTTCTACTAAGCATGGAAACGACTATGTTTTTGTGGTCGTCAACAGGTTCTCGAAGATGGCCATTATGGAGACCTGCAAGAAGAATATCACAGCAGAAGCCACTACTAAACTCTTCTTTGAATGAGTGTGGGTACACTTTGGGATCCCACAATCTATCATCTCAGATTGGGACAGCAAGTTCCTCAGTACATTTTGGTCCAGTCTCTAGTCGATGCTGAACACCAAACTCACTAAGTCCACAGCCTTCCATCCCCAAAATTATGGCCAGACAAAGGTTGTCAACAGGATGAATGATCAACTCAAAGCATCCACGCACATGGGATGAGAGCCTCCCCTATGTTTAGCACATCTATAACTGGTCTCTCCACAACTAGACTGGCCATAGCCCTTTTCAGGTGGGCTTGGGATTCCAACCACTGTGTCCCATTAATGTGGCCATGCCATTTGCAGCTACTCAGGCAGATTCGACTCATGTCTAGTCCGAAACAAATAAGGTAAACAACTTCATTGAGCACATCCAACATATCCTCCAGCAGGTCCACGACATTCTGGAGAAATCATATGCCAAGTACAAGCAGCGACATAATCAACATCGGGTGCTACACAAGTTTCAGGTGGGCAACAAAGTCTGGTTGCATTTGCAAAAGGAATGCCTTACCGTAGCCTATCGGAAACTCAAACAAGTCTGATATGGTCCTTACACCATTACCAACGTTGTGGGAGACAATTCATTTGAGTTCAATATTCCCCCATTCCTTGGTCTGCACCCAGTGTTCAATGTGGACCGCCTTCGGCCGTATTTTCCACCATTACTAGACACATTCAACATTGCAAAACAGCTCACACCAACAAAGTTAAATCCAGATTGCATGGAACAAGCTGCAACTAATCGGATCATGGACACACAATTCAAGCACACTCTCCAGCTGAAGATCCAACTGTATCGAGTTGCCAAAGTAGGCCAACTCCTTCACTAGGGCAAGTGGCTCACCAGTGACCAAGTTCAACAGAAGTTTCCTCATCTCATGGAGGAACTCAACGCCATGGGGACCATTGCTTCCTAAGGGGGGAGGAATGAGCCAGGTGGATATTAGTGGCCACCTTCCAATTCCACTTGGACCCCCACCATTGTTTCTTTCAGTTTTTCAGTTTCCATAATTGTAGCACAATTTACTATTTTTAGCACTTTTTCGGGTCCTAAACTTCTAGAGCCATTTTGAGGCCATAAACGAAGTTTTTTTGGAAATATACCACCATCAATTTTTTTATAAAATTGTCTTTTCCATCGTAGTCCTCGGAGAGATCTTTCCAATGGGGTACCATGTGCATCAAACAGAGATAATATGACCAAGACACGACCCCGGGAAGTTGGTTGTCCAACTAACCCCAATGGGGCCCATAAACTCCTGGTGTTACATCTCCTCGGGTTAGGGTTTTGGTTGTTTAGGGTTTGTTCTTATTGTTCAATAATAAAAAATACCTTGAGCCTCATTGTAAGGCAATTCAGAGGCATGTAACTGCCACATCTCTTCTCAAGGATAAGCTACCATTGCCCAAGCTAGTTTATTTCCATTTTTGTTACTAGGCATATTTAGTATTTTACATTAATGAAAGGAAGTATTATTTCTGTTGCATCTATGTATTTATGGTTATGTATGTAATTTGTTGCGTTCCTGTTTAAATTTGGATCAGCTGGACGGTTGCTTGGGTAGATGTGGGAGGAGGGTGTTACAGAGTGGTATTAGAGCGAGGTTGCGCTCTCCTTAGGCTGTGTGTTAGTCGTGCATTCATGTCGATTGCATGTGTGTCTCTTGTGTTGTAGTCCATGTGATTGTTTCCCTTGCATGGTTTTGATCATGGTTGTAGTGATGTAGCTATGTGAAGGTTGAAGGTGTTGTCGTGGAGTATGTCGTCATGTGTGTATGATTGATTATGCATTGTTATGCACGTCAACGTTCACATGTTATCAAGTGCACGTGATGTGGTTGTTGTTTTCTTACATGAGGTCATGGTTTTTATAGTTGATATTTTCATGCATTGATGACTAGAATCTAGCTATAATGATGTGTATATGGTTTGGTACTCCTTTGTTATGTGTGTATATGCAGTTGTTATGCATGTATGGTCTTGGTTATAATTATGCATGTATAGTAGGTCAAAATTCCTTGTGAAATCATTGTATGCAATTTAGGTCATCACGATGCTATTGGTTGTTATGATGCTAATGAGCTAGTTGAGATAGAGCAAGGGATGGAAATCATCATAATGAGGTTGCAGCATTAGACTTTGGAATAAGAGAAAATTTTCATATAGGTATTTTATGTTGGCATGAAGGTATGTAAGTTAAGGATTATTATATGCATTAGGGTTATATACATAAAGTTTATGAACATGTATTTGATGTTATTGTTACATTCATGATAGATGTTAGATAATTAGTGTGGTTATATGCACGTGTCGGATAGCCGTGAATAATAGTAACATGTGGTTGTATGCATTGCTTTTGTTGTTTAAGTTAGATAACTTGATGATTAGGTTATACGTTGTTAATGATCGTGATATATAGCTTATTGTTGTTATATGCTATTAACTTGATGATTAGGGTTACTTCATTGAGATCTTGATGTTGTAATTGGATTGGTCATATGCGTGATGGTTATGTTCATTGCATTGAAGGTATTGATGTTGTATGAATTGTGCGAGCCTGGTTTGACCTATTCAGATGGTTATGGTTGCGATACTTAGGTATGAGCTGGCATATTTTTGATATGGTGTCATACATATGTGATTATTATGCATCAAGGACAAACACTTATGAGCTTATAATGTGAACATGTTAGTTAGTTACTGTTATGGATATCCTGATTTATGTTAATATGTTGTGAAGTTGTATCGTGCTAACCTAGATTGATTGTGCAGACGAGATTGCCTCCCGTAAGATGCATTAAGGCACGAGCTTGCTTATGTCATATATTTGGTGTTTGAGTATTTGGTGTCTAGTTGATTTATTTAACATGGTATGTTTTCAATTTGGTTGAATGTTTAATGAATTTCATAATATGGGTATGTGTTCAAATGATCCTATTTTAAGATGATTGTACTAATATATATGTGTTGAAACAGTTTATATGTACTTGAGTATAAGTGATAGTTGTAGCACTATGTTTAATGACTATGGATTATGACACGATGGTTAGTCTTGGTAAAGGTTGATTTCAAGTTGATAGATATGATTGTCTTGATATTTGGATCATGTGGTTGACATGTGTGAGAAGTTGCAGGGTAACATGCTTGGTATTAGTATGATAAGTTAATAGTTGATATGTTTATACAAATAATATTCAGGTGATGTGACAGTACATAGTAAGCCTTGATTGCAGCAAGATAAATGGTAAAAGAAAGGAATGTGGTAAGAATTCGAGTGGTCATGTTTAAGAACCCTAATTCCAAATGAATCAGTGTTTTTCATACAAGAAGTCTTCTTAACCTTAATCTAGTCTGACATTATGTGGATACATGCTATATTCATAAACATGTACTTGACATCTATATTAGCTAGTCTTTAGTTACAGGGGGATTTGTTAAAGGATTAAAGTCCCTTGAGATATGGCGTGGATGTGTTCAGTTGCAAGCAACGTGCTTGGAACAATAAGATGAGGTAACTCGTTTATTGTTATGCTTATTTATACATTGAAAGTTATGTGTTTCTGGTAGCATGATGCAGGGAGTTGCATGGCAAGAGAGGTTGCTATGGAATCTTGAAGAAGGCTCATGTTGAGCTTTCCTTGGGAATCATGGGGATTGATTCATGGTGTTGGTATTTTGCTTTTGGTCTTTTGACCTTGATTTGTGGTTTTGTTTATGTCTAGTGCAAGGCCTTGCCACTTTTTTTTAGTGCCATATCGTTATGGGTTTTCATGGTCTTCTTCTTGGTTGTTTCTTGTCTTTTCTTTTATTGTTTTGAGTCTAGGGAATTGGTTGGGAAAGAGGAAACTTGATGGAGCTCAAGGAGAGTTTTGTGGTACTCAAAGGGTAATGTAAAATTCAGATGGAGCTCAGTGCAGAGTAAGCAAGCAAAAGGTAATACTATGACATTCGGTTGGACTGGCTGGGTCCATTGTGGTAAATGGATAGTGGAAGTATAGTCATGAGAAAGGTAACATGAAAAGGTAAAGTAAATGGATTTGAGGCATCATATGCCTTGGCTATGTTGGGAACTGTGGTTCTCAATGTTGCACATGTGTTGCATGAATAAAGGAAGTTCTCTTAACCTAGACCTTATGTTATCTAGTAATTATGTTATGATCATGATTATGCTTATGTTTATATACGTATACATGAGTGTATGTATGTTGTCGTTTGACAAGGTGATGATTGTTTTAAGCTAACGATTATATATGTATGTATCTATGTCACTATCTGATAGGGATTATTAGGGATAATTCTTGTGGAGGAATAATTGCTTACGCAAGTGAATGGCATGAAGAGGGTCCTGATTCATGAGGAATCAAGTGGAAGAGTAGTCATGACAAATATATGAGGTCAGTGTCATGAGAATATGAATTGATATGCTTGTATTATGCCTATGCCTATGTTATGGAAAGGTTATACCAAGGGATACATCAGCATAATGAAAGTAGCGTGGTCTGTGGCATGCTAAGACAAGCATGGATAAGACATCGGAAGCAAGGTTACTTGGTAGAGTCAGTGTGGTTCTGGATGTGTGGTACTACTGTTATGCATATGTTGTATATGTTGTACACGTTGCACATATTATGTGTGCACTTGTGGTTTTGGGTATACATAGCATGTGTACATGTTATTTATGCAATGTTATGTATAGGATGGTACAAATAGGGTTGTGTGAATATTGCATATGGGGTGTTGTATATATTGTATTGTCTTCATGACATATATGCGGCGTGTGTGCATAGGGTGCTTTGTGCATGTTGGATATGCAACGTTGTGTACAGATAATGCTATCTACATGTTGGGAATGCAATGCTATGTACAAGTGGTGTTGTGTGCATGTTGTACATGTGGTGCTATGTACATATGGTTTGGTGTGCATGATTGTACGAGTGGTGTTGTGTACATGTTGTACAAGTGGAGCTATATTCAGGTGGTGTTGTGTACATGTTGTGCATGTGATGCTATGTACATATGGTGTCACGTACACATCATGTGTGTGGTATTGTGTACATGTTGTACAGTGGTGTAGTGTACATGTGGCATTGTGTACATGTTGTGTAGGTGGTGCCATGTACATGTGATGATGCGCACACATTGTGCAGGTGGTGCAGTGTACTGGTGGTACTGTGTACATGTTGAACATATGGTACTGGTGCACGTGTGGTATTGTGTGCATGTCATACATTTTGTGTTGAGGGCATGTGGTATTATGTATGTGCATCATGTAGTCATGGTATTGCGACATGTGTACTTGTTGTGTGGTACTCTGTATAGGTACATGAATTGGGTGGTATTTCACATCAGGTATAGATGGATGCATTGTTTTGTATACGCTGGGTGTAGGTGTATGTGTTGTATGTCAGGTGTAGATGCATGTATTGCATGGTGTGGTATGTCGTGTGGTTGTATGTGTGTGATGCACACTATGTGTCTATGTACATGGTTGAGGAGAAGGCTTTGGGTGTTTGCCGAGTGTAGAAACCGATCCAAAGTGAGTATGGAATAAAGACAAAGGTAGAAGCTAAGGATTGATGAAAGGATAAGTATCAACATTTTATTTCAGTTTTATTATGCACGTGATTTATGACTATGGTATATGATTACATGTGATCTATGATTTTGGTTATGATGGTTACATGTGATTTATGATTTTGATGGTTATGTTTTGAGCTAACCTGATGTGATATTTTTATACATGTTGATTTGGTCAAATATGCTAGTTTGACTTGTTGTGACAGGAAGTGAACATGATTGCAAATGTACGTTATTGATGAGCTACCAATGAGGTATGATTTGAATTTATTTGAATTTATTTTGAATCTAATGGAAGTTATGTGCTTGGTACAGGAAGCACGAAAATGCTTGGTTGGGTGGTTAAAATCAACTGCAAGAATTGGTAGCAACAACAAAAGAAATTGGAACATGCAACAACATGCTAGTAAAGTATTCAGGAGCAGGGCCATTGTGGGACACTGGTACCCAATAGTGTCCATTGATTGCCATGAGCATGATATAACTGGTATGATGTGTTGAGGTAGGGATATGCCTTGGTTGTTGTATCTTCCAACGCGAGGAAGCCTTGCCAAGGGATGGAATGCCCAGGATGGGGGTGCCAGTGGAACTTGGAAGGTGAGTGACTGCATGGAAGGGGTGACTGGATTCTCAAGGGACTGTGTAGCAGAGAAGGGAAATTCAAATATGGATTTGTTTTGGTCATTAGACTTTCTAGATGGAATGAGATGCACATTGGGAGTGTACCCTAGAACAACGAGTCGATAATTGTTCACCAAGAGAACAAGTGGCTCGGGATTATAGAGCTAGACATTGGATGCAGATTTGACCGTGCAGTGGATTTTAGACTTCTTAGTAAGGAGTTGAATCTTGGTATTACTTTGAGGGTGGAGGTGTGAGCCTCTAGATTCCCTTGTTGAATGATATGGGCATCGTATCCTTTATTTGCTATTTAATCAGATGTGTATATGTGTATATCATTGTAAATACTGTAATGAGCTATGTTATAAAGCTCCAGTATGCGGTATGTTATCATGTTGTCATGAGGTTTTGATTTTGAGCAGGTCTTTCATTGTAAACACTGCAATGAGCTGTGTTATAAAGCTCCATGGGCAATATGTTTTGTTTTTAGCAATCATGTTGGTTATAGGTGTCATTGAACATCGAGGACGGTTCTGTAACAACCCTAGTGGGTGTTCATTTGGTTGTTTATGGTTAAGGAAATTGGCAAAGGCAATGGCTAAGGCATTAAAATGGCAAAAAGGTATTTTGGCGCAATTATTTATGAAAATAATGGAAATTAGGAGAAAAGGAAGGTGAAAGGTCACAGGTTGCATGTGAGGAGTAAATTGAAGGAAAATAATGGAAAATGGAGAAAATAGAGGCCTCATTCATAAAAAGGCTTATGAGGATCAGTGGGCAAGGTTGGTCAGTGAAGACTTGGTCAGTTCAGTTTTGGAGCTCTCTCATTATTCTCTCTCTATCTCATACTCTTGGTTACTTAGAGTTTTATTGGAGAACTCTTGGAGGGTATGGCATACTTGGATTCTTGGAGCAAGAAGGCAAAGGAAGAGCAGGAAAGCGCAAGAAGGCATCGACATCAATAGCTACATCAGATTTTCTTGCAGGTACCAAGTTGCATGTATGATTTCTTCACTAGTTTTGGCATGCATGGCACATGCATGTGGTTTCTTGGTTATGATCTGTCATTAGCATGGAGGATGGCAAGGATTGATAGTGGATTGCCTCACCTTGTCATTTCCTAGATAGCCATGGTGATTGTGGGTTTACTTTCATTGCTTTGTTTTGGTTGGTTCTCATGTTTCCATAGCTTGGGTTGAGTTACTAGTCCTGGAAGCCCTGGTTGAACAAATGCTCTAGAAGCCCTGTAACAGCTTGGGTTGAGTTACTAGTCCTGGAAGCCCTGTAACAGCTTGGGTTGAGTTACTAGTCCTGGAAGCCCTGGTTGGACAGACGCTCTGGAAGCCTTTGGTGGGTTGAGTTACTAGTTCTGGAAGCCTTGGTTGGACAAATGCTATGGAAGCCCTGTATAAATTGTGGGTTGAGTTACTAATTTTGGAAGCCTTGGTTGGACAAATGCTCTAGAAGCCCTGGATGGAGACCAATCTGATGATGGATTTTGGTGATGTCCAACTGTGAGGTGGAATCACTGTTTAATGGGTTGAGGTGGATGGCCTCTAAAAGCCCTGGATGAGTTTTGATTGATGTGTTCTATGAGATCCCACATTCATGCTTGAAATATGGCACAAGGGTGAATGGATGAAGAGAAATTTAGCTTAGCCATTCTACGATCGGGTGGAACATGGTACTCCCATCTCTGGTTGGTTAATTTTATTCATTAACGAGAAATCCATTCCCTTGATTTTCATGTGTAAAGGTACTGACGTATTTATGGATTTGATGGCTAATAGGTTTATTGTATTTCTATTCCTATTATACTAGTTATATGCACATTTAATGACAGTCGTTATGTATAGCTCTCAGCATGTTTTTAATTGTATATGAATGGATACTGTGTTTATGAGTTAATGGAGGATAATTCAGGAAATGGCATGAGGGAACAATGGTTCATAGTGATTCTCAGATACGTATGAGATCCCTACACTTAATTATGTTATTTACACCTATAGGTTACATGTTGATGATATGTTTGACGAAATGTCTGTCATGGCTAGTAGGGGTATGGGGATGATCTTGTTCATCTTATTTCTTTTGAATCATTGTTTCCTTGCATCCTTACTAATTCTAAGTGATCATTCCATTTTGGGCAGTGTCCTAGGCTTTGGGTCGAAAAAGGTGGCTCAAATCCCAAAATTCTAGCAAAACAGAGCATTAGTTTGAGACTAGCTCACCTGGGCAGTGTCTAGTGAGAGTCAAAAAACATGTTTTCCCTTTGGAAATGTTAGGAGAGGTTCATCAAAACTCCTTCACCTCTCAGCCACTCCATTTAACCAACTTCCTTCTCAAGATTCCACCTTTGTTTATGAAAAGAAAACTTTTCCTTCACCCCTTCTTCACAACCTTTCACCACCATTATAGCTCTTGTTCCTATCCCTAGGCTCACCATGATTTATCCAAGTCACTAAATTCAGTTCATGAAGTGATATGAGGTCTTGGAAGGGACCATGTGACTATTACAAGAAGGATATTAGCCATGTAGTAGCCTGCATAGATCCAATAGAACCAGGGGTAGAGGATTTTTGTAGCTCCATAATGAATATTTAGCTACCCTGAAGCATCAAGAGGCCATCCCCGAGATTTAAAGAAGTCACACCATCCTTGAGAGGTAGTTTCAAGGTCACCAATCCACTATAGGAGCAACAGATCGAACACTAGAAAACCTGTATGAAAGAGTGACTTCATAAGTCAAATACATATCAAACAACATCACATATTGTTTTAATCAAATCAAGACTTGTGTACAACCAAAAGTATGGAAGATAACACCTTCAGAGGCCAGTAGATCGATCACTGGTTCAACAGTGGCATGCATGCATCTACATTAGCTCGACATCAGGTAGGCATAGGTATGCACTATTCTTCACCTCTCCTCTTGAGTGTATTACCATTAAAAATTTGTTATCGATGCATGAGAGATGAGTTTTTATAAGTTAAGGATGGTTCCTCGCAGACAAACCTTTATGAGGTTTCTGCGCATGCTTTTATCAAACCTCCTTCAACAGAATCCCAAGTCTCAGCATCGTAGATCCTCCATATACTAACCCGTCGTCTACCATTAAAGATGATGCGTAGGTGAACCTCCTTTCTCAGGTTGATGCACCAGGTAACGCCATCTCATCATGCGGTCAATCTTCCTCCCGTCTGCCCATCTCCTAGCTTGATGAGGACACCATGGAAATTATGTCTACCCCTGATTACCCTTGAACATAGGCAAGGGGGAATTTACGTGGAGGATTTTGAAGGCCATTCCCTTCCTAAATCTCCCCATGCACTCTACCTCAAGAAATTTTTCTCATAACACATCCCTTTGATTTGCGTGTCTTTATTTCTGCCATGAAGTAAGGTAGATTACATCATCTCATTCGTTGTTTTTTGCACCTTTCAGATGGATCCATCATCCACACCATATATCGGTCATGTCAATGGTGCGAGTCGCTTCTCCCAAAATCTAGCCTCGGCAGCCTGGGCCATTTTTACCCCCTTGCATGCGTTAGTCCTTTTGAATGACGTGTGCATTGGATTTGCCACCAATAATCAGGCCGAATATGATGCAGTGATAGGTTTGTTAGTCGATGCCCTTGCTCATCGCATCATTCATCTTCATGTTTGTTTAGATTCCTTGCTACTTGTCATGCAATTGAATGGTGTGTATCATGTGAATAACCAAGTCCTATTTAGAAAATATCTACAAGTTAAGTTGTTGGTACGTGAATTTGAAACCATCACTTTCAGTCATGTTCCTAGAGCCCAAAATCACTATGTAGATACCATTGCAAATAACATTCTAGATTGACATTTATCACATGTATACCATAGAAGACAACCATAAACAAAACAAATGGCGAACCACCATCGTCATATCAAAATGCATAATCATATTATGTATCATATAAGTATTTGGAGTCCACCACTCTAAATACATCCAGTATGCCCATAGCATGATGCGGGGGCACAGAGGCCCCTACATCTCCTTACGATCCTTTGGAGGGCCTCGTGCCAAGTTAGGTTGAGATGCTTGAATCCCTTTTTTGAGCACTCGAAACACAATGGCGCTCCACAAACTCCTCCTGCTAGGGGGCTTCATTCCCACCTTTGCATACCAGATTAACCCCCTCCATCACATATGCTTGTGGGCATTATCCCATGCTTTGGGGCACGGTTGTTTTCCCCTATCCATCTTCTCAATTAATTCTCGGCCTAGATCCCATCGAATCTAGGTATGGTCGATTATCCTCCCATTCCTTGGATAGTTTGTACTATTGGCCTCTTCGGCGAGCCATATGCACATAACATATTGTAGACGTTTGATACCATATCTTCAAATATTCTACTCTATGTCCACATAGTCCCTATGTTTGACTTCGTGGGTGAGAATGATTCTATACCTCCTCTAGTAGTTCATTCTCGTTTTCCTCTTCCCTTCATTCTTCACTAGGAACCATCATTCCAAGAAGCATTAAGGCCATCTTTAGACAAGTAAAGCCACTTGCTTAAAAGTCACATATCCCGATTCCAATGATCATTTTTTTCCGCTACGATCTCCACAAGATTTATGGCCTTTTCCTCCTCTCCAAATTCACCACAACTCACTTAGCAAATGAATCCAATTGGAGGGAAAATGTCCTTTCATAGAAAAATCCCCAATTTTTCGGTCACCCATTGCGACTAGACCGTAGATCAGTTCGATGAACCGTCAGCACCGTTAGAAAGCTCTCATCGAGCTCTATAATGGGTCTTCCTCAGTTTTTGATGATTTGATACTTCACCAGGAAACCATTTTTCCAAGAAGGTTCACATCGTCACCTCTCAAAATCGAATTTCTTCATCAAGTGACACTTGTATTTTGAGGTCCACCTCCCCTTAATACTTGTCATACCACATGTTGATTTTCGTCATGACTAAACATCTTTTACTCATGTTTCTTATGGTCCCCACTGGGCCTAATCTTTGTGGCACATGATCGAGTCACCCTTGTTCATAGCATCCGCGATGAGTCACCCTTGCATTCTTGGAGTATATTTCATGTCCCATTATATCATGTCACGACATTCCATCTATATTTTCATATCATTCATCCTGTGTTTCCCATTTTGGCCTCCAGTCATACTGTCCCCATCCCCTTCGGAGTTGAGTCAGTTGCTGCCAGGTCAACCATGCACTTTATGCTCTAATAAGGGAAGTTGTTTATTTGTCCCTCAGTCCCACTTTTCCACATTATCCTGGGTGTCATGCATCAGTCACATTACTATTTTCCCTTGTGCCTTAGTTTAGGATCCTCATTGCCTCACCTATCTCAGGCCTTATTATGTCGACATCATCTCATTCATTCCAGAAAAACGACCTAGAGAGCGGTGTATCTTAGTTCCAACTTCCATTTTTGTTTAGTGCCTTAGATAGAGCATAGGGTCCCATTATTGCCCTTTTACTTGGTTGTTTCATGTTCATGATTCATACACTTGATGATCCAGTGATGCAGCAGATTGCAAAAGTGATTCCCGGGTGTGTGTGAGATGTTTCAAACATCATGAGGGGTGGCCCTTCAGGTAACCCCCCACATACCCAGATGCATTCCTACGATGCTACAGCCTCAGATGCAGTTCCGCAAAGTTGATGGGTTCGGTTCCTACTGATTGTAGTGTTCATAGTGCGCACGCCTCCTTCAGATGATCCGTTCAGTTTTCAGAGCCATTCCCTGTTCATTAGGGTTGCTCTGGTTGTTCTACCCTCCCTCCCATCTATTTCTAGAGGGAAGGGCCTTTGTATCTCATGTACTCAAATATTATTGTATTCAGTCCTCCGTCATGTTTTTCCAGGTGCCTTATGTATATGGGACACATTGTATTATTTTCTGGCTATGTTATGCTAGCATGTCATGTACCATTCAACATGTACTTAATTGCTCAGTTTTATATTTTTGGGAAAACCATTATTTTTGTACTAAGTTATCTCGGCGGGTATGGGTATGCCTCCCCCGCCTCATTGAGGTCCGGTACCACAACATAAAAGGAGACTTGCATTAGTCTCGCCCCCATGTCCCTCTCCTCTTTCAATTTAGCTTCATTGGTCTCTCTCTCTCTCTCTCTCTCTAACTCCCCTTCATTGTCTAGTGATTATGTCTTTACAACGTACTTTGGTCATATGTTTTGCTCCTAACACTCATATATTGGGGGGCAATCTGTTGTCACCAAAAAATTGATCATCTAGCCTAATTTACTAGATGGATCGAAGTACACCATGTAAAGCCAATTTTATCATAATAAAATTGCTTTCACTGTGAGAAATCACTTAATAAACCACCTTTGTTAAGTAATTTATAGTTAGACCCATGAGGAATAATTAAATAAATCACTATTTATTTGATTTTCTTGTAGGAATAATTAATTAAACCATTGTTCAATTATTAGTCCTTGTCATATTTGACCCAATCATGAAAAATAAATCGATAAATTATTATTTATCTTATTTTTTCTCTAAGAATAATTAATTAATTATTATTATTTGTCAAATTTGACTAAATACCTTAAGAATAATTAAATAAATCATTATTTGTTTATTATTTTTCAACTAATTCATTGAGATGATAAATAAATCGTTTATTTATTTATTATTTCTAAATAAAAGTTTAAATATTTTTTCCCCTCCTAACCAAATATAATAAAATATTCCAAGTGGTTATTTCAAGAATGGGACCAATAATATTTTATTATTGCTCATTATTCAAGGATAACTCTGTATTTTGTTATAAATAGAAGGGTTTTTCATTCATTATTCACTTTTGATTGTTTTCATTATTGCACTCATTGTTGTAACTCTGATTATTTTCATTGTCGCACACCATATTTTTGTTGGGTTTATACATTATAGAGGAGAGAGACTCTACACAAGTTGAAGACGTTTGAGGATAGCCAAGAACCCATCCCATAGAGGGGGACCAGTAACATCTATTTGTTCCCTTCGCAAGTGTTATAATAAAAATTATTTTTTGTATATCTGGTTTCCATTGGATGATTGGAGTTATTACTCTTTCTTTTTGTTGTTTAACTATGATTGTGGCATAGATTCAGACTTTGGTAGGTTTTGTTTCTATCAGTTGTTGTAGATCTACATTGTTTAACAACCATTTGTATTGTTGAGATTGTTTGCCATCTACAATCTTAAGTGGATTATTTTCGTACATCTTTGAGAAGAAAACGCTACAACAGTTGTAACTTTTCTTTTTATCTCTTCATCTTCCTAACACTTTCACACAAATATATTGTTAGATATGAACAAATGAGATGCAAAATACTTTTCACTCTTAAGGTTGTGTTGTTTACACTATGATTTCTAATTGTAAAAGGGTTGAATTCATAGAATTCGTCGTGTTAGTCATAATTGGTTGATAGATATTTTCGACGTGCTATAGAGCACCATGAGTTTCATACCATTATTGCACCTAATTATTCTTTGCCTATAATTAAAATATCCTAGTCTACCCAAATTATTGTGATGGTTATGATAGCACAGGGGGTGGTGTTAAGGAGGTTGGGGTGGAGTATTCTTAAGAATCACCCATGTTGCCCAATATTTATATTTTTCTTCTCTTTTGTTTTTATCTGTAATTTTAATCCTTTTTTTGTAAATTGTGTTCTTTTGTTATTGTTTTTTTGTTTATTATTATGTTTTTGTGGCTAGAGGAATCCACAATTAGGTTGGGCTTGTACTTGTGTGACATAAGGTCAATTCCAACTGCTAGTACTATAACCTCCAAGAGTATCCACATGGGCCCCACATATGGTACATGGGCTAATGAGGTTTAAACCAATAACTTCACAAGGAGTGCCTAAATAGTGCACCCTATCACCAACTGATCTACACCCTCGGAGCATTTTGTCTATTAATTATTAGTTTTTCTAATGATTTTTAGGTACTCTTTTTAATCTTATAAGTGAGAGTGTAACATCCCCCCTACTAACCCTAGTCCAAACTAGGGTTAGAAGGAGGATATTACAATAATGACCTGACCTCCAAAGTGCTATTATGGAAAGGGGGTCTAAATTGTTTGCTTTCTATGACTTTATCAAAGCTTATGACTATGACATCATTGTGTTCGTCTCATTGAGACCTTTCCAACAATATCAATTATATCTCAATTTGAATCCCCAATTGAAAGATATGGTCGGTTAAAGTCTCGACCAATCATAATGAGCCATGTCATCTTAACTTGCCAAGTGGACGTGCTGTCCATGTGGCTACCAAATCATGTGCCACGACATGCCAAGTGGTAGTTTCCAACCCATTCAAGTTGGAGTCATGTATTAATCCTCTCTCTATGGTCCACATGGACCAACCCATAACACACACACACACACACATATTTAAAAGGACGCGGGTATGGGCCCTCTATGGCCACATCACCCTGGGAGTTAAATCCCGACCGGTCTCGACATTGCTCCCCACTGAAACCTCCAGGGACAGTCTTTTGAGCTCACGTGGCATTGTAATTCCGCCTCACAATGCTAATCCTTTTGACGAGCAAGTGAACTCATCCACGCCACGCAACACTTGTCCTCACTTATGGGTCCCTTACAACATGTCACCTCGGGACTTAAATATCAGGAGTTCTATCAATCCTTGCATCCAAATCTTTCGAAGTCCAGGGTGATGTCATCCTTCATCACTTCGCCCCTGTAGATGGGCTCCACGTAGTCTTCAAGCCCAACCATTCATGGCTTCCCAGTTATATGTAAGTTGGAGGGTTATCTCCACTTTATGCTTATGGGCAACAAGCCCCACTGCCACCTCATCCTGAAGACAATACCATGACAAATTTTCACCATGCTCCATTCAAAACCTCCAGGGTCATCCGACGGCCATAACACCTCCGCATTGATGAATCAGATCTCTTTTGTCTAAGCACTTGATCACTGCACTAGGTCACAGGGGTGAAGGGGTTTACAACAATTTTGTCTGAAGTCTAATGTTCCAACCTTAAGGGACTCCAACCTCGTGCTTGGAAATTGTAAATGTATAAGGGCATTCACCAAGGCTACTAACGTTAGATCTATAGATATAGAAAGTTATAAATAGGACCTTCCAAGGCTATCCCTTCTAAGCTTGGAATACATGCATATATTTTTGCATTAACACCATTCCTTCTGAGCTTATAAGGGTTTGCTCATCCTTCATGCTCAACTAATTAGAGTGAATTCAGGCTCAGAGTAAACAAAAAAATTAAAACATTCCTTCAACATAATGATAAGTACTACAAAGATCTACTCATCTCTCAATACATAGGCCATTTAGATCTATTTGCAAACTTAGTTACTTACATGAATTAAAACATTCCTAGAAACTATTCAAGGAACACTTATACAAAGGGATCACTTTCCTTATTGTCAATAGGTGTTAATCATTAACACAGAGACCAAATATTCCAATAGGTCTGCACAAATAAGTTACCCATTTACAAAGACTCCAATCCCTTCATGCACAAGCATGCTTAAGCCATTTCAAGATTATTGCATCCATAAGTATTGGACCATATCACATGATATTTACACAGTCATTTACATTCTTCATGTATGCAAGAATGCACTTTGAGCATTAGCATAACATTATTTCCATGCAGATAACAAAGATATAATAACAAACTCAAGCACAAAACATAAGAAAGAACTTATCTTATAAGAGACTTGACAACTGAGAGTGGGACTCTAACTCTCCACCCAACCATAGACAAGTTGTAGCCAAAATTACTTGTAGTTGTCAACCATGAGCCAGATTCTAGTGCTTAAGGTGGAGTGCCTTAGAAGAATTTCAACCAACAAAACAACTAAAACAAGATACCACACAACCACACTACCATTATCACTAGCTACACACGTTATCATTCAGTATTTTCAAGCATAATCACATCCAAGCCAAGATAACACAGTCCAGAGAGTTTTTAGCCCCCATTCAAAAGAAGGGAGTCCACTTCAAGGAAGATTCTTCAATGGATAAGCTACGGTAGGAGCGTAGAATTTTTTTTTACTAGATAATTCATCAGTGAGAGCATGCACCATTGTTGTAAACACCTGGTGGTTCATCAACTCCCCAAGTACCTGGGTGCTTCTCTCCTAGCCAGTGGTTCATCAATCCACAAGCTTCCAATGGTTCTTCAGCCTTCAAGCAAGCCACTACTCTCCATAATGTTTTTCACCTAGCAAGCCTCTTGGAAGGTTCCTTAACTATTTCATTTTCTCCATAGCTTGATCATTATGTGTGTTGATCGCTACTCTCCTAACTCCTACTCCACGTATGTGTGAGACTGAGTTCTTTTTCTTTTTCTTTTTCCTCTCCCTTATGCATAGACCTATTTTTCGTGCCTTCCCACAAACCAAACATCAATCTCTTTCCATTGCTCCCCGCAGTCAAAAATGCCTTAGACAGTGCAAAACCATGCTGCCTTTAATATTTTTGTCCTCTTTTTGTTTGTTGTTGGGGGTTCAAAAACACCTAGACTTGTCCTCTTCCTTTCAGTTAAATTTATTACACAGCCAGTGTAGCACCCTCCTCCCACATTTAACCAACCTAACCGGTCCAGTAGGGTAAACATGTGACGAGAGACTACTATGATGTGATTCAACTCCCCATGTATAGTTAAGGAAGTGGAACAAACATAACTGAACCAAACTGACCTTACACACATGCTACAAAACCTTCAGGAGCCAACACACCCTTCTCGGTGACCAACCCCTAAGGCAACTTAACATTTTGTTGATCTGGATCCTCAGCCGCTCCCATGAAAAGCCATGCATGCAACTGAGACCTTCTAGCTGCTCCCACAACAAAGCATGCCAACGATTGTGGACTTTTTCAGACAGTTTTGAGCCAGCAACCTCGGATTTTGAGCCACTTTTTCAAGGCCAAGGCTCAGGCCACTATCCAGAACTTCATGAAACCTTCAGAAATGATAAATATCATCAGAACAAGGTTACTAATGCAAACATTTGATCAATGACTTGATTGGACCCCTACTAGCCATGACATGCATTTCATTAAACATGTCACAAATATGTAATCTACAGGTCATAACAACAGATCTGAACATAGGGCTCTCATACTTATGTGATAATTATTAAGAAGCATTAATGCCTTATCACAATAGTTGCATTATCAACTATTAGGTCATATATTCATTGTTAATTCATTTACTAATCAAAACATGATGGGATCCATACACAATAACTATCATAAAACATGATCATAACCAACATAGAAACAACAAAAATAACAAGGATATAACAACCATATAAACCACATAATAACAAGTACATTTACCCATCAAATACAAGAGGAAAGATCTTATTGACATATGCAAAATGCAACCAGGTCTAGGAATTTCACAAACCACCCGACCATAGATTGGGTTGAACCAAATCTCTCTTTTAGCCAATCACCCCGTGCCATATTCCAAGCATGAATGTGGGATCTCATGAAACAAATCAAACCAGGGTTTCTAGAGGCCAAACCACCTCAACCCTCAACTAGTGATTCCACCTCACGGTCGGACATCACTAACCATCACCAGATTGGTCTCTACCTAAGCTGTCCAGGGCTCTAGAGCATTTGTTCCAACCAGGGCTTCCATGACTAGTAGCTCAACCCACAGTTGTTGTCGGGCTTCCAAAGTGTTTGTCCAACCAAGGCTTCCAAGACTAGTAACTCAACCCACCAAGGGCTTCTAAAGAGTTTTGCCAACCAAGGCTTCCATGACTAGTAACTCAACTCACACTGTTACAGGGCTTCCAAAGCGTTTGTCCAACCAAGGCTTCTAGGAACTAGTAACTCAACCCAAAACCAAAGGAACATGGGAACCAACCAGAAAACAAGAGGTAAAACCCACAACACCATGGCTATCTCGAAAAATCCACTGTCAATCTAGGTAATCCTCCATGCCAACGATAAACCATAACCAAGAAACCACATGCATGTGCCATGCATGCCAAAACTACCAAGGAAATCATACATGAAACTCAGTACTTACAAGCAAAACCCATTGTAGTTGCTTATATTGATGTCCTCTTGCACTTTCCTGCTCTTCCTTTGCCTTCTTGCTCCAAATCCCAAGTATGCCACACTCCTCCAAGAGTGCTCCAAGAAAACTCTAAGTGTCCAAGAGTATGAGCGAAAGAGAATAAAATGAGAGCTCCAAAACTGAACTAACAAAAAGGTAAACCAACAAAAACCATGAATGAATCCTCATAAGCCTTTTTATCATTGAGGCCTATATTTTCTTCATTTTCCATTATTTTCCTTCATTTTCCTCCTCACATGCAACCTATGACCTTTCACTTCCCTTTCTCTTCATTTCCATTATTTTCATAAATAAATGCCAAATAATGCCTCTTTGCCTTTTCTAAAGCCTCTACCATTGCCTTTGCTATTTTCCTTAGCCATAATAAACCAAATGAGCACCCACTAGGATGTTTTACCCACCATTCAGCTTGGAATACATGTCCCATGACCTTGGTCTTATATTTTTTACGTGGATTTTTAACCAGGGCTGTTACAGTTAGCCCATTTAAAATCACTAAGCTAACCATGACTGTTATTTAAAACAACCCGTTCCTCAAGCAATCTCCCTCCTAAATCACTCTGTACTCTGTGTCCCTTCTCCCAGCCTTTGATTTAATTACAATTTATTTATAAAGGGATAATATTAACTAGGGTATGTCACAAGGTTTTTTTTTTAATATAATAATTTTATTTTGTTTTATTTTTTAACATGAGGTGAGAGAGGGTTGGGGGCAAATTGGAGGTTTATGCTCTATTTTTATTTTTTCTTCTGAATTAATCTAAAAAAGCAGGCATACCAAGGTTTATTTTATGGTTTTGTTTTTAAAAGCACTATTTTTACTGTCATGGTTTCAAAAATCTTGCTATTTTAAGTCTAAAAAAATTGGGTGATATTGGTAGTACCGTTTCTCCATTCAGGCGTTGATTTTTTGTTGTTGCAACCACACCATTTTTTAAGGCCATGATTCCAAAAAAATTGCAATTACAAGTTCCCTTAAAAAGGAGGTGTTATTAACCTAGCACTACTTTTCAATTTAGGGGTTGATTTTAAATTTTGGTTGCAATAGTTATGGTTGTTGAGACCATGGTTTGAACAATTTGTAATTTTAACCCCCCCAATGAAAAAAGTGTGCTACTAGTAACACCATTTTTTGACTTGGGGGTTGACGTTAAGATTGTTGCTAGCAACAATGAGAGTGTTTAACCCCATGGTTGCAAAAGCTATAATTTTGACACAACCCCCACCACTCCAATACCCTTCTCTCCACTTCCCCCCACAAAAAAGGTGTTATTGGCTGGATCTCTTTTCAATTTAGGGTTTGACATTGATGTTTTTGATGTAAAGATGTGGGTTTTTTTGGCTAGAGGTCTTGTTTTGAGGTCATATTTCTTGTCAACTCATTAACTATGTTTAAACCATCATTGCCAGGAGGGGTTAGATTCATTGGTGAGGAGCATAGAGTTTTTCTCTAATGTGTGAGGGTCAATTCCCATGAGGACTTTTGATGGAGCCATAAGGGGACTTTGAGGTTGTGATCAAACTTGTGGTTGCACCTAAAGTGATTTTATTAAATGATTTCTTAACATGTGCACACATAAGTGGATCAAAGCCCCCTTATATGTCTTTCAAATTTAAAAGCCTCAAGAGTAAGCTCAAGTGGTCGTGAGCTAAACATGAGAACTCTCTCCTCAAAGTGTAGGAGGCCATGAGTTTGACTCTTTTAATCCCCTCAGGGTTAAACATTGTAATTAGGGCTAGCGATTTACCTTGCTTACCACCCATTGTTAATAATTAAGTCTCCAGAGTCTTCTTGTGTATGGTTATATGGAAAAAGAAAAAAGAAGAAGATTAAGCCCTCATATATATGGATGTGGATACATCAATTTTGTCAGGTTCACAAGTTTTGATCAAGTCCATTACGATCACCAAGCACAAATTCCACCCTCCAAATAATATTGAGATGTACATAAAAACCCCAATATTTGAAAGTTGAATGTCAACATGACCACTAATTCCACTCCTTAAAAGTTATTTGTATATATATATAAAATAAAATAAAAAACTACAAGTTGATCACCATGACTATGCACCAATTCCACCCCCTTAAAAAATCTAATGGGACAAGCACAAAACACCGTAGAAAACATTGACTCAACTACCATCACCATGCACCAATTCATGAAGCAAAAATACACTTAGATGCCATACAAAAAAAACCAAAATGGTAGATAATGCAAACTTGCAATGCAAATGGAAAGGGGTACTGTTAGCTTTGTTGGTGTTTGGCCCAAAAATGGATCCAAAACACTCCCAAAGTCTCCAAAGTTTGCTTAAAATCATGCAAATGGATCCAAATGTGCCCCAAAGTGCTCCCTAAGTCTGCAAAAATGCTTAAGATCATCCAAAGATCAAAACAAGCAAGGGAGGAGAGCCCTTGGAAGGGCTGAAATACACTATCGGGAGGTAAAAAACCAAAGAAAACAATGAAAGTCAAGTATCGCAAGCTTTAAACAGTGAAAGAATACCAGCTGTTAGATCTGGCTGATCAATGGCCCAGATCTAAGCGACTAATCGCAATCGGCCGAGCAGAGAGGACAACTTAAAGATGGGTGCAAGACCCGCCGATCAGCGATCGCCGATGATTGGATCAACGGGTCGCATCGGCGAGGTATCAACAATTTAAGTAAAGGCCTCAGGCATGATTGATTAGCGATTGCGATCGTATCACATCGCTATATCTCAGCGGAGCTGCACCAAGGGGGCGAGGCCTATGCACAGGTATATGTGCGATGCGATAACCGAGCCCGACAGTTATATATGCGACATTTGATAACATTTCAGGTCCGCCGGTGGGCCGGTTTCAATGCAATTTTGTGTATTATCATTATATAATGAAATACAAAGGAACACAGGGCAACTCCGATAGCGATGAGTGAAATATATAAATTTTTCAAGTCCGCCAAAGGCCGGTTTTTATGCACTTTTACATATTTTCGTTATATAACGAAATACAAAGGGGAGACATAGAGCGACATCAATGCGATGAGGCCATTTTTTCATAATTTCCAATGTTTCGACATATTTCCAGTATAAAGGGAAAATGACAAAACTGGCAAGATTTCAGGGGAACCAAAGGCGATAAGTGGTTTAGGCTACACTCTGCCCAATGCCATGCAGCGGCCGCCGCGTGTCGAAGACGAGGAGAGAGAAACTCCAATACAAAAGAGGCACCCGAAATGGATCACCACCGTTGGATCTAGAACTCCCAGATCAACGGTGGAGATGTGTTATCACTGCAAGGGTGGACTCGAGAGGAGGATAAGCCATATATAAGGATTTTTAAAGTCTGAAAATGACAGAGATGGGCGGGATTTTCACAATGTTGTTGTGTTTTTCTGCGTTTAACAGAAAAACAGTCATTCTAAATATTTAAAGGGAAAACAGAGGCCCGATAGCCCTTCCATTGCAACGTAGCTCGCCCTAAACAGAAATAGTCATGGAGCACGCGTAGCTAGACCGAAACAAAAACATCATCGACATCAACAACACATCTTAGCAGAAGACAACAAAGATCATGGAGAAGATAGTGCGTTTGTCCAAAACAAACAGAAATATCGAAGGCCACATCGCAGCTCATCAAAATGAGCATCATGGGGCATCTCTAGCACGACAAAGCTCCCATACAACGCATCAAACTACCTGCAGATGGTTATTCCGCTGTCAGAAGGAGGAAACCTCTGAGCCATGCTTGCTTATTGATGGAATCAATCAGTTAATAAGACAGATCAGATAGATTAAGACTCTGAACCTCTTAGAGCTCAGGAGCATTGTAAACAGGCTATAAATAGCTAAAAGTAAGATGTAATACAGGTTCAACTTCTGGAGATTGTTCCTCCACTGTTCCTCCTCTATTCCATTGTCTTTGTTGTTCTATGCTTGCACTTGAATAGATTATTCAAGTTTTTTGTTGTGTCTAATGCCAGATAACTGTCATCTTATCTCTACATTGACAAATTAGATCTGCAAGTCTCATTTACTTCCTATAGCTGGCCATTCATATGTGTTTATGTATGCAATCTGCTGGTACAGTCAGTATTCTCCATCTATCCATTGAATTTATAAATTATTGAGCATTAGTGGTCTAAAGCCTTGTATTGGTGAGAGTGTTCATGCATGTCTTGAGTGAGAATAGAGCTGAAATGGTTATCTGACTTGATCCAAACCATCATCCATTCCAATAGTTCTGAGAACAATATTGAAGATTATATGTTACCAGGCATCTCCGACCTGCAACCTATGAGAGTTTCCTGGAGTCCTAACATAATTGTCGTCGTTGCCAGGGAGAGGAAACTGAAGCTTAGCTTCCCTGGGAAACGACATAGATCCAGCTTTGATGATAGACAAATTTTGGGCACTTTTTTGGTTGTAATAATCTATCTGGCGACTCTATTGGAGACCGGACCTCTTAGCGACTCCACTTCATAGTTCTGGATCAGTTTGTGAGGCATACTCAGAGAAATCCTCAGAAGTCACAAGTTGACCCAATACCTAACCCTAAAAAAATCATCAAAGAAAGAAAGGTATTGCAGAAAGGAGCATCAGGTTTAGGTAAACCTAAACAATCTCCTATATCTCTTCAAGAAAGGCCTGTAATAGAACAAATATATGTTGAGAGTATAGCTTCTAAGACTAGCAGCGAAGAAAAACTCTTAGATATTCATAAAGCTCCTTATTCTTTAGGTTCTCCTTTTGTTGTAAACCCAAAGGAAACTTCACTTTCTATCCATCATACTCCTTTAGTCTTATCAATCACTCCTCAACCCTTTATCATTGAGACTGCCAGTACTCTTTTAGCCACCAAAACTATGGCAGGTCCACAAGCACCTACCAAAATGGAAAGAATCATAGCTGCTAGGTATTGACCTCTAATACTACCCACTCCATTGAATGCCATGCCTATTGGAGAGTATCAGAAGTATATGCCTAAGTTCATTGGGACTGAAGGTGTTTCAGCTGAAGAATATCTTGAGTCATTCTATAGTTATGCTGATAACCTAGACATTAGTGAAGATGATGTCTAGATGAGAGTCTTTGTCCAAAGCCTAGATGGAGAGGCTAGGAAATGGTTCAGAGAACTGGCCCCAAGATCTATAGTAGATATTGAGGCTTTAGATGATGCATTTCTAAAGCATTGGGGGGATAAGAAGGATCTCCTTTACTACCACACTGAGTTTGGGAACTTAAAAATGGAAAATGGTGAGTTTCTCTCTGATTTTAATAAGAGGTTTAATCGCATGTACAACAAGATACCAACTGAAGTAAAACCCACCACTACCTCTGCTAGACTCATCTATTCTAGTGCCTTTGATTCTGACTTCTATTTACTATTGAGGGAGAGGCGATGTGCTTCTTTGGCTTATATGCAAGATGCAACCCTGGAAGTAGAATCAAACATCATGGTCGCTGAGAAGCTCAAGGGAAATGCTAATAGAAGGAGACAAAGGGGTGAGTCTTCATCATCCTCTGATCCTAAGATAGATAAAATGACCAAGATGATAGAATCATTAGCCTCTGAGATCTCCAAATTAAAGGTTGAGTAACACTTTGGGAAAGGAAGAGTTCCTCACACCTTTGCTCCTCCAAATCCAAATCCATATAAAAGAGCAAATGAGCAGTTTCAGATTTTACAAAGAAACAAAGATGCCAATGAAGACCAAAGGGTGAAGACCCCTTTTCAAAATGCAATCATGGAAGAAGAGCAGTTTGAGGAAGATGATGAGATCCGTTGTATGGAAGACAAAGGCAGCACCACTTTTTTAACTAAAGCTATCTATGAGAAGTCATTATTCAATGACCATATCAGCCAAGAATGGGATGGTGAAGCTGTTCTACAAACTGAAGATCAACAAAGATATAATCTGAGGTCGAAGATGAATAATGTCAAGGAGACTCCTGTTCATAAAGCTGTCATCCCTGCAGAACAACAAGCTAATAAGCATAAGCAACCAACAGTTGATCCTATCAATCTCAAAGCTCCAGCCATAGAAGTAAGAGGCCTTGATAAGTCCCCTTCTTCTTTCAGTTTTCAATCAGAAATTCAGAAGCTAAGAATACCTATGCCTCTGATTGAACCAGTGAAGAATGATTCCTTCAAGAAATATATCCTTGAGGCTCTTGAGCCTAATGCCATCCAAGCTTCCACTGACTATGTAAATCTGCAAGATGACCAACTAGCTGTTATTCTCAGCCCAATGATTGGAAATTGTGAAGACAGCTTCGCATCATTCTATGTCTCTCTGACTATTCATGATAAAATCCTTCAAAATTGTCTTCTAGACACTGGAGCCAGCCATAATCCAATGCCCAAGGCTGTCATGAATAAGCTCGATCTTGACATTACGAAGCCTTATTAGTTGGCCTCTATGCAGCTTAAAAAACCAGTTTGCTAGATCACAGAGGAAGAAGGCCCATAGATTTGGGACATGTTCTTTGATGGGGCTTGCTCTAAGGAAGCTGCAGGAACAAGTGAAGTCCTTGTGTCCCCCACAAACAAATACGTTGATTCATCTTTTATATTAACTTTTCAGGTCACAAATGACACAACAGAGTACAAAGCAGACCTTATCATTCAACAGGTGTACAAAACATCCAAGGCTGAAAGCATACAGAGATGAGGTGAAATATAGACCATCTCTGTTTGATAATACCAAATGCTGGAAAGTTTTTGAAGTAGAGGATCTAATCAATAGGATTTTGCAAGTCTTTGATGAATTTGCTGATATACACATTGACCAAGAGAAAGAAACCTTTGATAGATAGGTAAAAAGGGTCAATGTTTAGTTTGGTGACTGTTTTCTCAAAAGGAGTGCATTAAAGGAAGGAGGGGATGTTTTTGATGGCCCAGTCAATGGGCTGTTCTTCAAACTTTATTTCAGTTAAGGCTTTTAAGCCTTGGTATTGTAAATATGTTGTTTTCAAGTTTTTATTTCATGTTAAATAAACTCCATGCCCAATGCAACACTAGGAGGAAGATTTGATCTTGTTTTACAAGAAAGGCATTGATCTGTGATCCTTGAAACCTCACAGGGAGGATTTCATCCCCAGAAGGAGCCAATGTTAGCTTTGTTGGCGTTTGGCCCAAAAATGGATCCAAAACACTCCCAAAGTCTCCAAAGTTTGCTTGAAATCACGCAAATGGATCCAAATATGCTCCAAAGCACTCCCTAAGTCTGCAAAAATGCTTAAGATCATCCAAAGATAGAAACAAGCGAGGGAGGAGAGCCCTTGGAAGGGCGGAAGTACACTATCGGGAGGTAAAAGACCAAAGAAAACAATGAAAATCAAGTATTGCAGGCTTTAAACAGTGAAAGAATACCAGCTGTTAGATCTGGCCGATCAACGACCCAGATCTAAGCAACTAATTGCAATTGGCTGAGCAGAGAGGACAACTTAAAGATGGGCACAAGACCCGTCGATCAACGATTGCCGATGATCGGATCGGCGGGTCGCATCGGCGAGGTATTGACGATTTAAGTAAAGGCCTGGGGCATGAGCGATTAGTGATTGCGAGCGGATCACATTGCTATATCACAACGAAGCAGCACCAAGGGGCAGGGCCTATGCACAGGTATATGTGCGATGCGATAACCGGACCCGACAGTTATATATGCGACATTTGATAAAATTTCAGGTCTGCGGGTGGGCCGGTTTCAATGAAATTTTGTGTATTATCGTTATATAACGAAATATAAAGGAACACAGGGCAGCTCTGATAGCAATGAGTCACAGACTCGAAAGGGTTCAGGGAGTGAAATATATAAATTTTTCAAGTCTGCCAAAGGCTAGCTTTTATGCATTTTTACGTATTTTAGTTATATAATGAATACAAAGGGGAGACATAGAGCGGCATCAATGCAATGAGGTCCGGACACGAAAGGGTTCGGGAATGAAATATATAAACATTTCAAGTTCGCCAGGGCTGTTTTTTCATAATTTCCAATGTTTCGACATATTTCCAATATAAAGGGAAAATGACAAAACCGACAGGATTTTGGGGGAGCCAAAGGTGATAAGTGGTTTAGGCCAAACTTTGCCCGATGCCATGTAGCAGCCGCCATGTGTCCAGGACGAGGAGAGAGAAAATCGCCCTCATCGGATGGTTAACTCTAGACAAAAGAGGCGCTCAAAATGGATCACCACCGTTGGACCTAGAATTCCCAGATCAATGGTGGAGATGTGTTATCATTGCAAGGGCGGAATCGAGAGGAGAATAAGCCATATCTAAGGATTTTTAAAGTCCGAAAAGGACAAAGATGGGCGAGATTTTCACAATGTTGTTGTGTTTTTCTGCGTTTAACAGAAAAACAGTCATTCTAAATATTTAAAGGGAAAACAGAGGCTCAATAGCCCTTCCAACGCAACATAGCTCGCCCTAAACAGAAACAGTCATGGAGCACACCTAGCTAGACCAAAACAGAAACATCATGGGCATCAACAACACATCTCAGCTAAAGACAACAAAGATCATGGAGCAGACAACGCAGCTATCCAAAACAAACAGAAATATCAAAGGCCACAACACAACTCATCAAAACGGGCATCATGCGCATCTCTGGCACGACAGAGCTCCCATACAGCGCATCAAACTACCTGCAAGTGGTTGTTCCTCTGTCAGAAGGAGGAAACCTCCGAGCCATGCTTGCCTATTGAGGGAATCAACCAGTTAACAAGACAAATCAGACAGATTAAGACTCCGAGCCTCTTAGAGCTTAGGAGCATTGTAAGCAGGCTATAAATAGCTAAAAGTAAGATGTAATATAGGTTCAACTTCTGGAGATTGTTCCTCCTCTATTCCTTCAAGCTTCTCATCTTCATTCTAGCAATATAAGCTTCTTTTGCTATTATATGTTCAATGTCCATTCTCTTTGTTGTTCTATGCTTGCACTTGAATAGGTTATTTAGGTTTTCTGCTGTGTCTAATGCCAAATAACTATCATCTTATCTCTGCATTGATAAATTAGATCTGCAAGTCTCATTTACTTCCTGTAGCTAGCCATTCATATGTGTTTATGTATGCAATCTGCTGGTACAATTAGTATTCTCCATCTATCCTTTGAATTTATAAGTTATTGAGCATTAGTGATCTAAAACCTTGTATTGGTGAGAGTGTTCATGGATGTCTTGAGTGAAAATAGAGTTGAAATGGTTATTTGACTTTATCCAAACCATCATCCATTCCAATAGTTCTGAGAACAATATTGAAGATTATATGTTACCAGGCATCTCCAAGCTGCAACCTAGGAGAGTTTCCTGGAGTCCTAACAGGTACAACTACATCAATGATTCAAACCAAAGAAAAATTACATAATGCACCCCAAAAATACCCAGAGCAAAGTTGTACAACCATAAGAAAACATAGTGAATAATCTGATAATGTTTCCAAAGGAACAGTTCAAAATCGTAAATCTCAAAATCCTATGACCATCACTAGAAGATGGGACACCATTTGTGGTTTTAATCTAGAGGGGTGTGACGTCAATAGACCCAACTTAATGGCC
This sequence comes from Pinus taeda, assembly GCA_000404065.3. NCBI lineage: Eukaryota > Viridiplantae > Streptophyta > Pinopsida > Pinales > Pinaceae > Pinus > Pinus taeda. The sequence continues at coordinate 16,535 of APFE031103959.1, read as the reverse complement.
ATGAGTAGTATATCACCCTTTAGCTATCCTTTTAGAGATGATCAATCACTTTTGTGGGATTTCAACCATAGTGAGGTTTACGACAATACCCTAATCTCACCAACCTTGTTGACATCTCGTGGCTTGAAAACATAGATAAAATTGGAGGGGACAATTCCCAAGTGATTTTATTAATGGTTGAATTTTGTAGTTGTTTGGGTTGTTTTTTAATGATTTTTTCACATGTAATGTATTGTAGAGGTGCATAGGAGCAGAAGAGGGATCACTGTCAAAATACCTTTGCACTAACATTGATAGTGAGCAACTCAAGAGTGTCAAATATGACAATGTTTTAGGATTATAGTGTAAAAGTAAACACTCCATGAAGGGTAGATATGAGTCATTTTGGATAAATAAGGGAGGAATAGTATTCTAGAAAGGGGAGGGGATGTGTAAACTATGGCATATGCAAGGTATCAAAATCAAATGGGTTTTATGGTGCCAACACTCACTCCAAGGCACACCATAACTACCCACTTAAATCACATCAATGGAGGGGATGAGGGTGTAAATGCCTCCATAGTAAGTGACTATGAGAAAACACTAGAAAGTGCCACATAATAGCTTTGATTTGTGTGGTTCTTATTTGTTGGGAATTCTTTATATCATGTTGTACACATCAATGCTAATTTAATAGTTGGCATGGTTAGAGGAGATCATAATAACCCCTCAAAGAATGGTTAAAATGAGGCCATATTAGATCCATAAGTCAAGTGGCCCACCATCAACTTCCCCACTTAAATCACATTAATGGACATGGTGAGGGAGTAAATGCCTCCATAATAAGTAACTATGAGAAAACACTTGTCAATTGGATTTATCTTTGGTGATTGGGAGGAATGATGGTTATCCTCCCCACCTATGTACAAATTCTACAAAGTGACATAATGAGCTTTGTGCAAGGACTTCCATCCTTGTTATTGAGTTTGAGTAGTTCCTCGAGGACCAAAACATATATATTCCTCCTATGGAATATACAAATATTTCTCATAGAAAAAAATTCGCGAGAAAACACTGAAAAGTACCATGTAATGACTTTGATTTATGTGATGTTTATGTGTCATGTTTTCTCTACATCATATCATCCACATCAATACTAATTTAATAGCTGACATGTTTAAAGGATACCATAATAAACCTTTAAAACATGGCAAAAAGGAGAACACATTAAATCACCAAAATTAGGTGGCCCACTATCAACCTCCCTACAAACAAAGGTGAGACCACATTATAAATAAAAGGAGGAAGTGACAAATGAGGAATACAACTAAACTTCACAATGTGCATATAAATTAAGAAATGTATATATACCTTTTACCATGGTGAATTGGTAACTTGTTGGAGTAATCTAGGCTAGGCCCAAGATCAAACCTAGCGGTTGCCATTATAACACCAAGAGTATATCCAAAAACCCATAAGTCATATATACCAGGAATTTATGACTTAACAAGAGTTGAGACTCTGCGAGGGTGGAGGAACCTACTCCTTAAGCCTTATCACAATGGACCAAAGATGTCCGCCCTTGGGATTTGAAATCGAGTGGAGGGGATAACATCCCATTGTGTGAAATCGGGCGGAGGGGATAACATCCCATTGTGTAAACCACTCGGTGAGAACGAGGAGACATAAATTAAGATAAATATTAAATGTAAATTAAAAGGTTAACTTAAAGTCCAAATGAATATTAAATGTAAGTTAAAAGATAAACTTAATGTCTAAATGGTGTGGGATGAATTTGGATTGTTGAGATTATGCCAAGTAGGTCTTAATGTTATATGCAATAACGATTTGTCCAACTATCATATATTTTCACTAGGATTATGCTAGGCTTGGTTTAGGATTATGCAAGACTTGGTCAAATTTGGACGTTGCATGAGATAGTTTTTATTTCTCCCAATTGTATTCCACCTTCAATCCTTTCTATAAAATTGATTTGAAACACAATGTTTATTTAAAATATGAAAAATAAAAAATATTATTGAAAAAATAAAAATTATATAAAAAAGAAATAGTTGCGCTCTCAGCCTAGTATGGTAGAGATGTTGTAATGTAATATTTGATGTTTTGACTAAGTCAAATTACATAAAAAATAAAATAAAATTATAGAAGATTAATGTAATGTAAACCTTTTAACTTAAAAAAAAAAATAAAAAAAAATGACTCATCGTATTGAGAACCCACAGTGTTTATGTGGAATGTAACTTATTTAAGGAGGAAATTAAACCAACCTAAATCCATCTTAACTCTAGTTCTACCAAGCTCCGAGAGACATCAAATCTCTTAAGATGCAAACCTTTTTTAGAGTGAAAAGAGATTTGGTTCCTCTCGGTGCTTGGTAGATTTGGAGTTAAGATGAATGTAGGCTGGTATATCAACATTGAAAATAGTAACAACCATCATTGGTTGCTATCTGTAAATATAGGCTGGCTCATTACTATTACTATTATTCAAGAAAAACCATACTATCTAGAATTACCCACTATTTATTTGTAAGAAGACATACTTTCATTTTTACCAAATACCTAAATTACGCTGTTAACCTATTTCCTCATTAGAAAAAAACAATTTCTTAACCGAACAAAAATTAACCAAAGGCATTAGTCACACAAGTCATTTACCAATATTTAATATTTTACACTTGCAAATTAAATATGATGATAATTTTGATGCAGGAATACCCTTGTTACAATGTAAGTCCTTACACCGCCAACCTTTTCGAACATGTGGTCGTGCTTCGTAAGTGGAAGGGAAAAATTGAAAAAATAGCTTGCCACCGAAGACCATGCTTGTTTATTTGTTGTTATTAGAATTGTTTGTTTAAATTGTAAGAATAAAAACCCTACGGGAAGGGACAAGCTCCTCATCACCCGCCGCCACAAGCTCAGTACTAGAGAAAATGGATGAGCCTAGGGAGGGAACGGAGACCAAACTACCACTCAAAGCTTACAAATCTCTGCTCACCTTTTCAGCTTTTTATAACGTTTCTTAGCTGTAAGATCCTTTCAAGCTCACAGATCTGAATGAAATGACATGGGTCACAGTAGCTGAGCCTCATAAATATGACTATTCCCAGGGGCAAAACCTACATGAGATTCAAGGGTACCAGCATAATACATGTTCCATTCTCTCCTCGGCTCGCAATGTGGAGTCATCAGATCTACCAATGCTCTATTAGCTGACATTGTTACCATTCGGCATGGGGAAAACGAACGAGGGTTCGAATCTCACCAATGACGATGACGAGGGTAATGTAGATTGTAGCTGTTCTAGTGCTTGTGCTTCAAATGTCTGTACTGTAACAGCCTTGAAATGGGTTGTTGCTGTGACTGTCAGTTTGAACCTGTTAGTTTTTACGCTGCTGTCTCTTCCCATCTTCGGCAAGGGCAATATAAGGCCTGCATCTGGAAAATACCCACAAGGTAAGCTTCACTTAATTTGTTCCTTTGGGAATTATTGTTTGGAGTAAACCCATGAGGAATGTGGATTTCTTGCCCCTTAAAGTTTAAATTAATGACCTGACTGCTTTTCTCTGATACTAGTACAGCTGCACATAATTCACTACTGAATGCAAATGGAGATATGGTATCAAATCTCTTTGCTGTCAATTTTTTTAATAGGTGTAACTTAACAACACTATGCGCCAATGCTTCAACAATATTCTGCACTGTTGCTACAATTTACCTTTAACACTCGCACAAACCCATCGAAACCTGGGTCTGATATGAAACCTGAAGGTCGTGAAGCTAGAGGCTGCATATACATAATTTCAATATGTAATACATCAGCATTTATGTGACCTAGAGAATGTTTTTTATAAGGCTAACACCCACGGAATGGCTGAACTTCTTATAGGGAGTGGTTTAACAGTCTACCCACTTACACTCGTTATAAGGAGCGGTTTAACAGTCTACCCACTTACAGTTAATCATGATTGTGAACGGAGTACCTTAATAGTGTACCTATTCACAAGGAGTGCATTCATAGTTTACTTGTGCTTTAAGAGTGTACTTATTCACTTCTGTGGGTGTAAACTATCAATCTGTGAATATAAACTGAATGTTAATGTACCCATTCACCGTCAATCTATAAGGATAAACTAAAAAATGTTGAAATTGCAAATCATACCCTGCTTTAGATTGGTTTCTGTTAATCTCCATATTCAGTACATTCAAGTAGATTCAGTGCACCATTATGCACCCAAAGTGTTATGGGATCACCCAGCCCACCCGGGCTGTAGACAACCTCACATCGCTCAGTGTAGAGATAGGTAAGGTGAACCTAAATAGTTCCTTTAATTGCATTTTAAAAATGTAGGGGTTGAGCTGGATCGATATGAGGAAAATAAAGAGTGCCTGGAGTGAAATTGTAAGCAGTTCGACTGCGATGAGAGAAAAATTGTAAGCAGTTGATACAGACTGTCCAAGCCACTGTGAGGACGTGGGTTCGAGCATGGAGTGTTTGAACCGTGAGCTTTCCCAGCTCAAAATCCAAATCAATTTTGGATACCTCTCCAGCGGGTGTTCCTGGTTGGGGATAGTGCATACGCTGTTCAGCTCGATCAATGGATACCTTCACCATTGACATAACTGAGAAGATTCCGCCTTAAATAAATAATCAAACAATGAATAGCTCTGTGCACAGGTTGAACTGATTATTGTGTTTCTGAGTTACAATAATATTTTTTTTTGGGTGATTAGAGGAATTGGTAATTGTGTCGGTTCGTGATATTTGGTAGATTCTGACCATCATCACTAAAATTTCTAGATACTTATATATGTCCCTAACGCAAACATAAGTAAGTAAAAAAATTTAAACTTCAAATCTTTTAATAATAACACTTCATTTTCACAATAATTAACAATTAAACTGCGCAGTGACTCAACTGGAAAGCGCAAAGCAGTTGAAAAACACAAAACGGAGAGTTAAAAACTTTGGAACTAAACTCGACAATATCTTTGGTTATTAAAAAACTCAGTGAATATACACTGAGAAAAATCAGGTGACATAAACTCAGAAGAGTTGGGAAACTTACGAACTAAAATTGAGTCTGTTTAATTCGACAAACAGTTTTTGACGGGGTTTAGCAACTTGGATGCGGATTCAGCTCAGGAGTATTCACAGAGTTGTTGAGAATCCTGTTTGTATGTTTTACACTGACTAACTGTTGTAGCTAGAATTTCACCTGCACAGGAGCCCATAACTTCCACTTTTCAGAATACAGAAGTGCCACCTATAGGCTGGTGTATTAATAAACAGAGGGCACGAGCACTGATAGATATTATATCATCACAGAAAATCATTTGGAAGCAGTTGAACCTCCTCTGAAACACAAGAAACGGAAATGTATAGTTAAATTCCTGTACAGTGTAAGGCTGCTCCCCACAAGTGCTATAGTTTTGCCTGAAAAGATACAGTTAGCACCATGTTCATGGTCACTGTCTGTCGTGCTAAAGCAAGATGCTGCTAATATCATTATACCATATCAGTCATCGTTTGCCCCAGTAAACTATTTTTAGGTTTGTAAATGGTTGGTTTCTCTGACTATCTTAAATATTAGTACGGACCATATAGGATTTAATCTGGAAGTCTAAGTTTCCTTGAAATGCAAAAAATGTAAACAGTGTATACAAGTAGAGAAATGCAAGCCGTGCTACTTACAAAACTTAACCCAGCAAATATCAAACAGCACCATCCCTAGGAATTTAATAATCATATATAGGAGAAAAATTCTTCTTATTAGTTAAGAATAAATGGAAGACAAAGGTACATTTTAAACGATATGCGTGATGCCCAAAATTCTTAAATCCTTGAGCATTTTGCAAATAATCATTGTAGACATTTGACGAGGGAAATTTTCGTGCGGAACTAATCGCCACAAAATATCCCTGTTAACAGTAAATTTGCTCAAATTTTCTCCTGCAGCAGATTTAATGTTAGAGCCCTTTTGATTCCAAAGGGTCGAGGCATTACCAGATTATTGAGGAAGACTTAGCACTTTATTTCCAGTTTTTCAGATTACCTTACAGACTGCTAAATCAGCACATTTGGGAACGCAGTTCTAGGCAGATATTTCCAGCAGATTTGAGGGCATCTTTCTGCCCTTCTGACAGTTTTGGACAGTGAATGAATACCCATTGTGAGGCTGCAGCAGCAGCAATCGAGCCTGATTTTCCAGAATTAAGATAATTTCCAGCAGTATTTTGGCACATCTTTCAAGGCCAAAGTTGCCCCTGGATTTGCTGTTTGGACACCAGAAAAAGGGAAATTACAGTAGATCTGTATATCACCTCGGGAAATGTGCCCAGCCTAGGAGACTGAAGATCAAATTTTATCACTCAAAACTTTGCATTCATTCAGCCTATATTACCTTGGAAATGCGCACTAATGGAGATTATATCATTATCAGGCTCTGCTTTTAGGATATTTTAAATCTGTCAGCGGGCAGCCGTTTATTTCCAGGATTAGTATGTCAGATTTGTCAGCAGCAGGGCATTGTATAAATGGGTTACTTTGGCAGATCTATCGGCATTTGTTTCAGCCTTTACACATTCCCTGTGAGCGCACCCCACTAGTCTATTCCAAGTACTGTTTAGGAGTTGCGTTTCACCATGAAGGTGCACTTCTTTAGAATATTCTTTTACCTATCTGGCAGCATTAATGATGAATTACTTGATTCTCTTCCCCACTTTGTCTATTTTTGAGCTAACATTTTGTATTGTACCTCTTCTTTCTCATTTCTACAAGAGCAAGAGCTTTAGCATCAGTTGTTATTGAGTCTTTTCCATTTCTCTTCTCTGCCATTCTATCTTCTATGTCATTCCGAGAAGTTAGCAGTAGCCTAGAGCAGCGACATTGTTGGAATCTGGAGAACTAATTTCAGAGTTTTGTCAATATTTGGATGTATTTTTGATATTTGTAATGCTAAGATTTCTTTTGGATATCAAAATCCGCTATCATATGTGGAGCATGTGTCATTTTGGTGTTGTCTTCTTGTTAGTTTTTCATTCTGATGTTCATCTTCGTCGGCAGGAGTGGCACTTACTAAGTCTTTGTTGCAGGTCTGCTCCTCTCTTTCTTCATCATCCAATCTATGGTACTGGTTAATTTTGAGAAGCATTTATCACCGTCCTGAGCTTTTAAATATGCATTTTAAGTGTCCTTGAGTGAAGATCTGCCACTGATCATTGCAGATTTGAATTCCTATGCAGCAATTTATACAGGTCTTTGTTTTACAGTTTTACTTGATTTGTCCAAGTATTAATCTGCATCCAAGCTTACTGATTCTTAGACTTAAAATATCCATTGACCCACATGCATTACTGAGTTATATAAGATAAGATGATTTTGTTAATGTCCAATAAATACCCACAAAAGTAGGTCGATGGGACTAAAGGATACATCCAATGTGAATACAATGTGGGACTCGGGAGTGCAAAAGCAGCTCCTATATAATTACAGAGAAAGATACAAGAAAACTGAAAGTATTGTCTAGGTAAATCCATGACAAGGCTAAGCACTAAGTCTAGCGAAGGCCAAGAATATTGTGTATATAACAGTAGCATAGGTGTGGTGATACAAAGTGAGAGTGTCCAAGGTAGGAGTTGGACAATTCAACTCCTAGTCAAGAAGGAGAGAGAAATATCTGATGATGAAGTCAAGGTCTTCTCAATCCAATGATCAATGATGAGGGGGGTGATGGGGGTTGCACTAGCTTATTGTTGGACTCCTCGTGTACCGTAGGAGGTTTCAATTGTATGACCCTTGGGGGAGGGGGTGTTCTAGTGTTTAGGAGTGAGGAAGCTCTATTCTCCTACCATTCGAGGTCAACAAAAAGGAACTTTGAATAGATCTTTGACTGCTCCATTGGGACTTGGAGGTAATTAGATGGGCGAGAATTACCTCGCTCTAGATCCGTCTATATTTGAACCCTTTGTCACTTTGAGGATTTGTCATTGCATGTATGGTCTTGCACTTGGGGTGTTCTAGTGTTTAGGAGCGAGGAAGCTCAATTCTCCTACCATCTGAGGTAAAAAAAAGGAACTTTGAATAGATCTCTGACTGCCCTATTGGGGCTCAGAGGTAGATGGGTGAGAATTACCTCGCTCTAGATTCGTCTATAGTTAAACCCTTTGTCACTTTGAGGATTTGTGATTGGATATATGGTCTTACTCCTTTGAACTGGTCTTAAACATATTGTTTTATCTCCCAGGGGGAGGCGAGCATACTCGGGGTTTGACCTCTCTATGGTCTAAAGTACTTTGGAACACAACCTATCGCTTGTTGCTCCAATCTGATCGAAGGGTATGAAAGTATGAGGTGATCTTCCTTGTTCACCCAAGGTGAGGTGGGGGTGTGTGTTGCTGAGATTTGTGAATGAAAATCCCCCTGGTGAAAAGAGCTAAGCACCTTTGATCCTAGATATTGGAAGAAAGTAGAGAGGGAGCCCCTTGAGTCCTTGTAGAGGTAGTAATAACGTCCTTTGATATTAGTATATAGGGCAATGGAAATGAGTTGCATGTCTTGTCTTTGGCTCCTGTAGGTGGCACATTTGGCAGACCCTATTAGAACGTGGGATATGGTGATCGGTCTCCACTCGGAGTTGATGAGATCCAACATACAGTTATTCCAGAGGGATCTTGAGTGAATGCATCCAATTTCTGTACATGTATTGGGGGCGGACAATAAATACCACCCCTCAACTCCAAAGTGTTATGAATAGAACGACATTTTCGAGCCCAAGCTTGTTAGGGGTGAGATCTAGGTGATCTGAATATATAATTTATATATGTCCTCTCAGATGTCCCAATTCCCTATTTGTTGGTAAGAGATGGATTAATGCATATAAGGAATACCTAAATGGGGAAAGCGTTTTGGGGAGATAGTCATTGATTGGAGAAGCCGAGATGCCTCTAAAAACTAGCCTCGTGCATGGTTTGTGGAGGATTTTGAGATGAGGGCCTTAGAGGAGCAAAGTTCAAGATATAGGTACCATTCTCTCTTGGTAGTAGAGTCCTTGAAAGATTTGACACTATGAAGGAAGGGAAAGATAACCCTCAAGATCTAACATCTAGATTTTGGATTTACTTGTACATTCTAGCCTAAGATTTCTTTAGGGATACCTCCTTGTGGCTGGCATGCACCAACACGAAGTGAGAGGAACCAATGAAAGTGATTGCATGAGTTGGTTTCTTGAATGTTACATCTTGTGTGTTTGTGGCAAATCACAAGAATAGCGTCAAGAGCTAAAAATACCATTCCTAGTTTTGACCCTTGTTAGAATGTACATATCAAAACTACAATGATTATTGTTAAAAGGATTTATCATGGAATTATTTCAGGAGTTTCGTGGTATTATATGGCCAAATGTAATTGATAAAGTTGTTTTGGCCCACACCAACATTGCCAAATTGCAGTGCGAAGTGGGAGGGAGAGCACCATTTCCCAAAAAGCTCGGGAGTGTTATATATCTATTATAGATAGATAGATATATATAGTTAAAAACGTTTAAAATGCCAAATTGGTTGCAAAAAATATGAAAACAGGCATGCTTGTGCAAATTATAGATGTTACTACATTATTTTGATGTTAGAAATGTCATTTGTAGTAGATTATTAATCAACCATTTGAGCATCAACCATCTAGTAGTTTCAAATAAACAAAGAGTTAAACCCTAATCATATAATTGGAAATAGACCATGAAGCCTAAGAGGTTAGCTCTAGTGGTTGTCACTAATGTTGGGTATTTAGTAGGTGCCTTCATTATTTTGATGTTAGAAATGTCATTTGTAGTAGATTATTAATCAACCATTTGAGCATCAACCATCTAGTAGTTTCAAAATCAAATAAACAAAGATTTAAACCCTAATCATATAATTGGAAATAGACCATGAAGTCTAAGAAGTCTATGCCATTGGGTTTATTATGAATGCCATCTTGAATGCAAGGAAGCATCCCTTGGGTTTTCTTGTGAGGTTTCCTTTGTAAAAAATAATAAGGATACCATGAATTTATGGACTGAAATAGGTCATCCGCCATTATGACCAAAGAGTTATTTTACAAAATATGCCATTTTCATAAGTTCTAATTTAATTAAAGTTGAAGATCGAAACATGAAATTAGCTAAAGTTTCTGACAAATAAAGTAGTGAAAAAAAGAAGTAATTATTCATATGTACTTTTCCTTCCTTTTCTCACCTTTGTGCCCCCCACGTGATCATGGTAGTGGAGCGAGAGGTAATTGTGAAGATGAACCTAGACATGAAGTTTCTATTGTTGGAGTCTTGGTCAAGGTGACTGTGGTTGTAGATGGGGTGGCATCTCACCATGATCGTCATCATAAAAAGGCATAGTCTCCATTTGCTCTAAAACTAATGCTTCATCCTCTAAATGATCCTTCTTTGGATTGTTGTCCCATGTCTTGTATGCTTTATCCATCTTTGATTTCTCACAAAAATGGAACAACAATTGTAAGTTGTAATGCACATGATGTAAACTTTCTAATTATATTCTTTGGACTCCTCTCTCCCCTTTTTATACTCTTGTTGGATCAAATTCTCTTCATCTAATCATCCAAAAGATGAACCACATTGGTTGGTTTGAAACGTGTCGGCAAATGAAACATTTATCATTTATGTGATGGATCCAAAGACAGATTTCCAAACACACTATACTTGTTTCTTTTGATGTTATGGATGAAATTGTAAGTGCCCAACACCCCTTTGTGGAAGAAATGTTTAGAACATGCAAAAGCACTTGTGTTACCAAACAATATAAGTGTCGGGGAGAACCACCATACATTTTCTGTCAATCAAGAGAAGACATTTTTCTTGATCTCTATTGGATGGGAAAGACCAAAAAAATGGTTGCAATTGATGTGGTGGCTTATTTGTTATTGTATGGCTTTGCATACCTCTTTGTTAATCACTGGTTCGTCTAATGCTTGCATATAACCGACTTGAACCTTTGAATCCTAGTGTGTATTTCTCTTCACTCCGCAACCAAGAATTTGTGCTTGCAATGATGATAAATGATAATATTTTGATGCAAGCACATATGCTAAGGCATATAGTGGAATATTTTTCCACCATTCTAGTGTAATATTTTTCCACAATTTTGCCATGTCTGTATGAATATGATTGTACCATAATTGTAAAACTCGGACTCGAACTTCAACTTGACCACCTATCAACTCAGGTTTTGACCTGGATCAATTTTATTACAAATGACTCGGTTTTCAAAAAATACATAAAATAATTAAATTTTAATGAAAAAAATATTTTTAAGATTCCAATGCATAAGAGATATAAGAATCATGCTAATGATTAGCACTTAAGCAATTCAAATTGGTTAAATCTAAATGAAACAAAGCTCCATTATTGCAGGTGCCAACATAATGGCATGGATGTCTAGTTTTAGAACAACTTTGGGGCTTTTGTCAGCATCAAATATCCTAGAATGCTACATAACATCCAACCTATAAAGCCCAACCCACAAGGATTCTATGAGAGTAATAAGTATACAACATTTCAAAGAGTCAAAATCCCATAAGGTTTTTGTAGAATTACACAGTTCACCATTTTATAAAGTGAAGCCGTATGGAATTTTATCTTAACCTTGTCTTAAAAGTTCCTTTATGGACTTCGTAAGCAAAATTTTGGTGAGTCATAATCTTGAATTCTCTAATAATTGTATTTTCTAATGTCCATAGTGATTAAGTCCAAGAATATTACAAGGAAAGTCCTTTTTTTTTTTGCTGAAGCAAGAGATGATCCTTCTATTTCATTGAACCTAAAGAAATGTTACATAATGTACAATAAAAACCATCCATTTACATGGATTCAGGACAAAAGGTTCTCTGCCAAAGATAAACCCCCCCTCCAACATTAGTAATCATCAAACCCATGAGAAACTTAATCTGAAAGGTTATAAGAACCCTCGCCTAAAGGGGAGCTCTGGAATTCCACATTCCCTTATGTCAACCGTCATCTGCCAGCGCCCCCGATTTTGCAAATCGCGCGAGCAACTAAATAGGTAAAACGAGCGCCACCTGGACGAGTGGAGATAACCGACCAGGCCCCACCAAACAGAGCAGACAATCCGACCTGTTGATCTGGGCTGCTGGATCCAACGGCCCGGAACCATATCGCACGGCCAAAACAATCGAATGATAGTGTGCGATGGAGGGCGGTATTCAAAACTACCCCTCCGCCATGTGTTGGAAGCCCAATGGAATCGCTTCCAAAATAGCAAAACCGGAAACCGCCTAAGAGTCGTGCGATCACTGGAAAACCGACTCGGGTGTGGTTTTTCTTCCCGAAAGTGCTAAGGGATCAACTTCTGGCTGCCTGAAACGACCAACCTCCCGTCCCACCAAATCTTTCTGCCGAACGTGACGTTGAGACTGTGACTGTCTAGGTTACGACCCAGATTGGGAAGAGAGAAACTGCCAGATTGGGAACGACTTTGGTCGGATTTGATACAAGAGGAGAGAAGAAGAAGCATTAGAGATGGTTCTTCATCCAAGGAGGATGAAGAAAACTGCGCCACTGCGCGTTAGTGAGTAAGGCAAAGAAAGGGAAGGAGAAGGATTCTCATCCCAAATCGAGTTTTTCCCATGGTGGGAAGAAGTTTGACAAATCGAAAGTGCGATGCTTTCGTTGTCATGAGGTGGGCCATTTTGCTACACATTTTCCACTGAAGAAATCCAAGATGGGATCCAAGGAAGGATTTGAAGGTGAGGCATTGGCCTCACAGTTCGAGTTGGATTTCACACTCTTCGCATGCATGGTTTCATCCACGGTGGGATGTGGTTGGTTTCTTGACAGTGGAGCTTCTTTCCACATGACTAACGATAAGAGTTTATTCAGTACCTTGGAGGAGAAAGATCTCCAGATACTCATAGTGATGGGTAATGATGAAAAGTATAGTGTCTCAAGTGTAGGCACGATCGTTTTTTCAGAGGGAGCATGGAGCTCGCATTACCTTGACCGATGTCAAGTATGTACCAGGACTGAAGAAAAATTTGGTGTCGATCACAATGCTTGAAGACAAAGGCTATGATGTAGTCTTCAGTAAGGGAAAGGTTTTTCTTTGACACATCACCACGATACAGGTGAAGTAGATCGGTTCACGAGTCAAGAGCCTGTATGCTCTTGAGGTTCAAGATGCATGCAAAGCCTTGAGGAGCAAGGTAACTATTGGAGACTTGGTGGTTGAGAGGGAGAGTACATTACCTCTCAACATGCAGCGCCAGAAGAAGTCTCAGACAATTGTGGAGGAGCCACAATTGATGAAGCAGCTTCAGGAGGTTGTGGAGCAGCCACAACTAGAGAAGCCGAGAGGAGATCGAGT
>APFE031103952.1:0-10078 GCA_000404065.3 Pinus taeda | reverse complement strand
AAGGGTGTGAAATAGTAAGGTTTGGTCCTTAATGTTTTTCACAAGGAAAAGAAAAAAAAAACTCCTTTGGTAACGTGAATTGAAACTTACAATATTTTCATAGGGAAATTATAACCAAGTTACAAGATGTGTAACATAAATAATGTATAGAGACTCAATTCATTCAAAGTGAGGTCATACAATCAAATAAATAACATGTAGATACAATCCAACGTGAAAGAGCTAGTTAGGAATTCATGAGTTATAGTAAGAACCTATTATAGAAAATAACAGTGATGGAAACACGATGATAAATAGTATATAATGGTATAATTATAGAAATACCTAAAAAAATAAAAGAAAATAATTTATGTCAATTTGTTGTATGTTATAGTTGTATTGGGTCCATCTATGTTGGTTTATTTTTCATGGAAAGTTATCAGTTGGTGGATGGAATTTCGCATCATGTTGGAATTCTTCTGGTCCTAGTGTTATTATTTTCTTGTTCAATTGTTTAGGGTAAGGGGACCCTAGCTAAGGAAGTCGTATCCTCTTCCCTTTCTCATAGGTTCTCTAATAATTCTAAGTATTTTATCTAGTGTTATTATGATGAGTTGGTTTATTTGTTTAACTAAGGAAAAGAGAGGAAAGACTCTTTTCCCATGACTTGGTGGTAACATATTTCAATTTAGTTCTTCCTAGTACCCATAAGGAAATATATGAGCTCAAGCCCAAAGTAGGGAATAAAGAAAATCAATTTTGGGTATTGAGCTTTAAGAGCACATGTTATTTTGGGTTCCAAATCTTGGGAACATTGGGAGTTGGAGGAAGTAGTATCTAAACTTGATGACTCTTCACTGGAAAATGAATACCTTGTTGAGCCTCATATTGAGGGTCAAATGAGTTGTGAAATACAATATGTTTTTTTAATGAAAGATTTTAAGAGAATGCCATTACAAGGAAAATACCTTCTAGCAAAGGTTATAATCCAGGTTTCTAGTATTGTAAAATTGACAAAAAGTGTCAAAATAGCATCCGCTAAAACATCTGTTTGTGGGACTAGATGTTTTAATAGATATTATATTGGGATTTCATCACAACTGAAAAAATATGTGCAGCCGAAGGTTTTAGGAGATGTTTTTTTCGGTGTGTTTTATGGAACATGAAGCCCCAACAAGCTACTTATAGAAACACACTGAGATTTATACACGATTAAAAGCAGTGAGCCATTCAATTGAAGGAGCACTGAAACCTAAAATGTATACCACCCCCCTACTTACAACAATTTTTTTTATGGTGTTTTCAACTCAAATAGCACCAGACCTTGAAACGTATATCATGCCAATGCCTATATACAAAATTCCCCTGTCAATATTTGATGAAGGAATGGCTCTAGGGCATGCAAAAAATAATTGTAGTTCCTGTGCTTTCTCTTAAACATAAATGCACAAGTGTGTTTGTCATATAGAGTGTCCAGTGTTGTTAGTTTTAATAGTACATCGATAATGGAAATAATATTTTGTAGAACTAGTGGGTGTTAGTTCTATGAAAACACTGGTGCATTGAGTTACAATGCATTTGGGAATTAATTAAAAATAATATGGGTGCTTGAAGACTTGAATACGACGATGCTTTTGTTTTCTTAAAAAGCACCGCCTATGTTGAAAGATGACATCATGATGCTTTTATTTAAAGTAAAGCACTAGTGTTTTTTTATGTTATGGACACACCGATGTTTTTGTATGAGATTTTCTTTTTTTTTGGAGACACCGGCCTACGACACTGCAATTATTGTAATTTTTTAAATTCGTTATTCATTGAGAAATCAACATATATCTTATAACAATATTCATATAAATTAATATTTGATTAGTGCATTTGTATATGATGTTTGGATTAATGTGTTATATTATAAGAATACACATTTCTTCATTATAACATTTAATCATCCATAGTTTTAATTAGTGGTGTAACATTTCACAACGAAATTTGATAACACAATAGAATAAATTAAAATATATTTTATTATATATCAAAGAGCCTCTTTTTCATACAAAAGGGATTGTTATGATAACCCCTTTGTATTTCAATTTGGGGCACTATCCAATGTTATACATTAAACAAAATGTCGTGATTTTCATTAGAAGTATTTCAAAAAAATACCACAGGGCTGCATTGATATCCAAATAGATCATTCTTATGTTATTTCAAAAAATACAAATAGGTTGAACTACTGTGAGTGCTCGATATACTTCCATGAATTAGGCTACTTTGGAAAAGATTTTGGTTGATTTTGTTCCATCTGCAACATAGAATAAAGTTAATGAGGGGTATCTACATTGGTGAGAATAATGAAAATTGAAAAAAGAATATAAGCATGTAATTGGATATGAATGTACCATAGCAAGAAGTGACTATAAAATGTGTTACATGGCTTTCAAAAAACATGCTCATGCCTTTTGCAACAAGCTCTTTCTGTTGGCGTAGTTCCATACATTGTTTCCTGCATGTAGTAAAACCCCAATTATAAATTCATGACTTTAATATAAAGGGTTTTTTTTCCTCTATTAATTATAAACAAGAGAAGTAAAAAAAATCGTAGATACTTACCAAATTCCACAATTAATTTCTGATATGACACATATTATCACAACCGTTAATTAACCTAATGTCAATCAAATTTTGTGATGGCTCTTCTTTGTATGTTAACACCTATTTGAAGACACTCAAGGATGGTTGTTGTAAAACAACTTAAAATATTCAAAAATGAAACCTTGAGTTTTTATAAGGAAATGTGAACAATTACTCATAAGCTTTGAAATCAACTGTTTTCTTCCTTGTTTGCCTATTTTATGTGTTGAATGAGCTCCATCTCATTGTCTTTTCTACAAGAAAATACATGAAAAATAATATTTAATGCTAAATTAATTTTTTCTATGTATAAAGATCAACCATGATTACATACATTTTGAAACAATTTTTTCTTGAGATGGATCCTTCTTTGTGATGGCAATTATTGGTCCATTTTTTTTACCATTTCGCCTTACACATTTTTTTGGACATATCTTCCTGAAAAACATGGTAAATGTTTTTATATTGATATATGAAACCTAAATATAAAATTGATATTAATAAGTTAATGGCTTGTATTATTATACATATAATTTCTAGAAAATCATTTCATACAATTAGGAATCCTTCCCTTTGAATGATTTTTTTTTTGTTGTTGCTGTATTTTGATATTGCAAGTTTGACATTTCCATTGAACCATTGTTCTATAAATACTACCTATATTTTAGATATAATTGCTTTCTTAGAATCATTGCGATGATTTTCTATTGTACGTGGAAAGTGTGTTTATACGTTTGTTCCACTAGATCCCTCATAGTTTTGTAAAAATCCTCCCCTTTTTCATTAACTTCCAACATCACTCAAGATGATATAAGGACCAATTCATCATTATTTACAAGTTCCATAATTTTTCTTTTCTTAGAACAACATTGATCTTTTCCTCTATTGTTACTCCTTGTAGAATATTAAACATATATGAATTAATAGATTGTTTGAAACATGTTATCCGATATTATTAAGTATATTATTAATTAAAAATAAATAAATCATATTGAATAGTATTTTTCATTCACCTAATTCATCATTATGTAATTTTTCTATCAACATTTTATGCTCTTTTGAATTTAGATTAGAAATATTCTTATAAACCTTCTTCATTTTGTGGCTCTCCATGACACACACCAACTAATACATATTATTTAAACTTAGATATAGTTTAAACACATTAATTTTGTAAAGAATTTACAAAGAACTTGCCTTCTTTAATTTTTTTGATATGTTGTCATTATGTAGATCAATAATTTTTGTTACTTGAGACCCTGTGAGACTTTTTTTACGAATATATAACCTGTACCATTTAATACAAAAGTCATTAGATATATTTTACAAATAAATTAAATAATTTTCATAGAAAAATCTTTGGTAGCTAGTGTGTTTATCTGAATAAACACACCGGTGCTTTATGAGAATGAACACATCAAGATTTCAATTACTCAACGCCATCTTGGAAAATCAAATTTAAAAAATAATTTTAAATTAGGACAATGTGATTTGTAAGGCTAAACAAAATTCATTTATTTGATGGTGCTACTAGGAACATACATGTCGATGTGTTATATTACACTGTGAGAAACGATGAACAAACTGGACATAATTCAAAGTGTTATAATATAATGGTGCGTTAAAATACTCAGGTGGACCTAGTACATTATATTACATAGGGTGCACTGTGCAACATATAACCATTTTTCAAAAAGAAATGAGAGGGCTGAGAAGTGCGATTTGTAAGGCCAAACTCAACAGAATGATTTAATAGTGCTATTAGGAACTAGTGTGTTGATGCGTTATTTACATCGAGAAAGAAAAAGAAACACTGAAAAAATCCTAAGTGTTATAATATATCAATGTTTTGTGTTACCCAGGTAGCTCCAGTGCGTTATGTTACATAGAGGGGACCGCAACACATATGGACATTTCTTAAAATCAGAGAGGGTTGATGCTACAATTTATAAGGCTCAATGCACCACAATGATTTAATAATGTTATTAGGAATAAGAGCATTAATATGTTATATTGCACTCGGAGAAACTATGAATAGGCTAGAAAGAATCGAAGGTGTTATAATTTATAGGTGCATTGTATTACTCAAGTAGCACTAGTGCATTATGTTACATATGGTGCGCCGCGCAACATATATCCATTTTTAAAAGAATGGAGAGGGCTTCCAAGGTTTGGATCTAATCCAATAAGTGATTCTATAACTGTGAAGTGGTAGAGAAAGTTAAACCCTATTGTGAAATTTTGTAGGAAGAAGCAAGGGTTTCAGGTAAGTATTGAATTTTTTTAATTAACTTTAAATAGGAAAAGGGATCGTAATTTTTTTACTAGTGAAATATATAGTTAATTTTTTATTATACAAGTTTTTATTTGTTTTCTTCTTAATTGTGAATATATCTAAAAAAATTGTAAAATATTTTAACTCTAAAATTTAAGATTCTTGCTATCGAGGGTATTGAGTGAATCACCATACTTTTCAACTTTTTATCTTTTAGCGCATCCAAAATATTTTTCTGCTCTCATCTAATCTTCTCTTGCAAATGACCTCTCTTTTTATTAAACCCTATTAGAGATAGTAAATTTTTTATTAGAAAATAAACAATAAAATTAATAACTTACTATGGACGTTTTTTAGTGAATCACCATACCTTTTAGCTTTTGATCTTCTGAATAGTTTTGATACTCCAAAATATTCTGTTGTTGTTACACAATGCTCCTGGTATATCTCTTTTGAAAATCATTCCCTTGAAAATTTGGATAAAAGAATGAAATAGTGAATAACTTTTTACTATTTAAAATTTTTTATGAAATTAGATTTCAAAAAATGAATTACCACTTGCTTTTGAAATTTAAAAATAGAAAAAAGATTGTGCCTTTTCTCTATTCAATTTCTGTGCACATCAGTGCATTCGATACTGAAGCACATCGATGCGTTTATATAAAAAGAGGAACAACATTTATAGGGTGCCATATTTTTTCAACACACCAACATGATTTTTTTTTCATTTTCGAAATCTTGAAATAATGCGCTTTTTTTTTTTAATGAAAGATGTGATATATATTAAAAATAACACCGATACCAACATGATTAATTTTTTTTTTCTAAATTCGGGAAACAATTGCTTATTAGTGTTTTTTTTTTTAAATTTAAATGTAGTAGTGCGTTTTTATGTAAAAGATTACTGATATGGTAAAAAAAAAATTGAACACTAGAAATTGATGCAAGTATTATTTAAACAAACCAATGCACTTACTATTTAAATGGACCAATGCATTTCATTCTAATTAGCATATCAATGGGGTTTAAAAGCTATTTGAAAATTTATTTTCACATAAAATGACATATTAATCTCAAATTATCCTTTAGGACACATCCACATAAATTACAGTAGTTCAGAGTATACATTTTCCACTTAAAGTCACCTTGTTCTTGAAAAATGGTTTAAAAAATATATTGAAATTTAGATTGTGGTTATATGGTTCTCGATATTAATTTTAGATGTTCATTCAAAATTTTATTTCTGATTTTTCTCAAATATATGGACAAAATCTCAATAATATAAAAAATCCAATTCTTCAAATTCCATCTCATTCCATATCGCTGATCAAAGTCCTTTGCAGATTTTTCCCTTTACATCTCGAGTGAGTTCATATTCTATTTATATTTCAATTATCTAATTGATTTTTTTTAATCCATGCCAATTTGAATAAAAATGTATGATTTTTTTTTTACAGGATCTAAATTCAAAATCAAGTTCATATGCACAAAATATTACTCCATATTATTTTCAGAAACATTGTAAGGTCTTATGAGGAGCAACATATTGCAAGTTGTTGGTAGATGAAAATGGACAGCCTCTTCACCTTGCCATTTGGAACATCGAATCTTCTAGTTGTAATCCTGGATCAACGATGGTAATAATTATTTGGTATACTAACATTTCAATAAACCAATTGGATTATCGTGCTTACTAATATCATTAATATTGTACTAATGAGTGACCCACCTTCCATCTTCCCGTGCACCCCACTACAATGTTAAATGGAGAGAAGGTTGCATTAATAACAAGATTCAGAGAGGAAGCATACAAACAATGGTTGAATAAACCACCTATTGAATTCCCACTATGTTCAGATTCACCAATTAGGAATGTCTACAACGATAGTATATCTTCATCACAAGTTGGAAATGGAAGCATTCAAATGGAGGTTGGTATGGATGATTACTCATAGGATATGATTGTCATGAAGGCAATGTTGTTATATGCATTTCAGAATGTTGAGCTAGGGTATAATGCTCATATCATTAATACCTTATTCAAAAGCCTGGAATCTTCTTCCACCACCCCTCTCTTTGGATGTGGTAGCAAGTCAAAGTCAACTCAGTTAGGGACAAAGATGTTTCCGTACAATATGTGATCCAGGTGGATATTGGTGGCCACCTGCCAAGTCCATCTGCACCCCCATAATTATTTCTCTCAGCATTTTCAGTTTCCTTAATTGTAGCACAACTTACTATTCTTAGCAGTTTTTCGGGTCCTGAACTTTCGGAGCCGTTTTAAGGCCCTAAACGACGTTTTTTGGGAAATCTGGGGGCAACATGGGTCCATGGACTGATGTTGCCCTTCCCAAAGTGGTAGTTCTCGGATAGATCTTTCTAACAAGCTATCGTACGCATCAAACGGAGATCATATCCATACAGTTCACGACCCTGGGAAATTAATGGTACCAATTTACCCAAACGGGGCCCACAATTTGGCGTTTCATCTTTAGGGTTAGTTTTGGGATGTGCAAGGGGTTTTTCATTATTTCTCAACAATAAATAGGCCTCCAAGCCTCATTTTACACAGTTCAGAGGCATTGTAGTCCACCACATCTCTTCTTAGAGAATAAGGCTTACCATCCCCTAGCTGTATTATTTCCATTTCTGGTTTGTAAGCATATTTTAGTATTTTCCATTAATGAAATGAAGTATTATTTCCGATGCATATTTGTGTATATGGTTATCTCTGTATTTTGTTGCGTTCCTGTTTAAATCTGGATCAATATGAAAACAAAGTCTGGTATGTCAAATGTGTGTTTCTCGAAAATCAAATTTAAAAATGGTCAATTTTATGAATGTTATATATTGACATTGTACAATTATATTCCCCACCAACTGCAGGATATTCAAAGATAAGGTTCTTCAGAGTGATATTGTCTTATCAGGTGGCTACAAAGAGGAAAAGTAATTTTTGAAAAATGTTGGATGTTGAGTACATATCATATCATGCATTTCTGACTGTTGTATTCTATATAGAGGAGAATATGAAGACAAAGGGATATGTATGAAATGTGGGCATGACAGGTATGATAATTAAAAAAAATGGGTAAATCACATGGTCCTTCTCATGAGATATTGAGGCACATGCTTATAATCCAAAGGATTCAAACAATCTTTTGTTGCAAAGAATTAGCTATGTTGGAGGGATGGAATGCCTCACAAATAAGTGATTCAACGATTATGTGAAACCCAACAGATTCAATAGACATGAAACGTATAGAGGACACATGGTCAAAAAAATTCAAGGATGAAGTACAAAGTCTATGAATCAGCATAGCCATGGATGGCGCCAACCCATATTCACTCCGAAACACCAACTGTTATGTTTTTCCTATAGTAATAATCAGTAACAATATGCCCCCATATTTTTCCATGAAGAGTGAACATCTTATGTTGGCTCTCATAGTTCCTGGTAGAAAACAAGTGAATAATATGTATGTATACATACAACCATCGGTAGATTAATTTAAGAAATTATGGGAAGTGATACATGTGTATGATGTATCAAGACCCATCACATTGAGAGGAGTTTTACTTTGTATGGCATATCTGATTATACCATATAAATTATCTAAGATTATGAGTTTTCTTTGGTAAATTACATTCTTGTTCATTTGTTTAGTAAGAATATTGTTTCACATATAATTTAATTCGTTGCAATTGTTTATATGTTCATGGTTGCTAATGTGTCGGTCTGTATACAATAATTTCGTAGGTCCTGTAACAAAAGGGTATCATGGATGTAAATGTTGTGAACCTTCTCTGAAGGCCAGGTGGTCTAAACACCCATGAAAGTGAGTATATGACTGCTTGAGGGTATTCCTCCAAAAAGAACACCCTTATCAAAGGGAAACATTTGCTTTCAGTGGTAAATCAGAGAGAATCCAAAGGCCTGCCATAATGACACCAATTGGATGGCTTAGAGCATATGAGATAGAGAAGGAAAAGGAGTTTGCAGAAATATTTGATTCAAATGGGGAGCCTATGTTCGATGATCAACAATTCTTCGACACCTATGTTGAGAAATTTCTCATAGGGATGAAAAGGAAATCTATCTATAATGAGCACCCATATTGGGAGAATCTTAAGATTACCCACTTATTGGATCCCCTGCATATGTTTAAAATTTGTTGTATTCTTGATAGAGGCCCACATCATTAAAATAAAGTCATCAAAATAAAGTGATACATTGGCTGTTAGGAGAGATCTTATTTCTTCAAAAACTAAAAATAAACATTGGCCAAGACAAGAAACTAGAGGATAGGTTGGCCCATATTTGTCTTTCAAAGAAGGTGATGTCCCATGGATTTTAAAAAAATATGATCTTTCTTTGGAAAATGAAGTTATAGTGAATATGAGGGTTCCTTATTTATATGGGTCTTCACTATTATGTTGCTTCACTGTGGATGACCGTTTTTCAGGGTTGAAATCACATGACTATTTGAACCTTCTAAGAGTACGCATGTCAAAAACATGATTTTATTATTTTTTATTTATTTTTATGGAATGAGATATTTTATAATTAATTTTTTTATAATGTACTATTTACTATGTAGTGTCATTATCCTCTTCTCATGCATGGGTGTGTGAACCATGACTTCCCCCAAGACTTATGATGTGCCATATCTAAATTATCCGCATCTTTATGTTGGATCACATCAAAGGAGATTCATATGGTTAGCATTTAATAATGGCATCAAGAGATAGATGAGATTATTTGTATGTTTGAGAAGTAACTGTCAACGAGTTTCATGGACTTGTAGGTTTATCTTCTAATTCACCTAGTAGATGAGGTTGAATTAGTTTGGGTTGTTTCTTATCATTGGGTGTTCTTCGTAGAGAGGTACATGAGTAAATTGAAAGGTTTTATTTGACAAAGGGAAAAACCCAAGGGGTCTATGGAAGAGGGGTAGTTATCATATGATTCTTTATATTATTCCAGTGAGTACATCAAGAAGATTGACAACACACTAGGTGTGACAAATTGGGACAGCAAAAGGGATGAAGAAAAAAGAGAATGAGAGGTTCTCAAAATTAATGGAAAGAGGTGCATGATAAAGTGTAAGTGAAGACTTGCCATTTTTAAAATTACTACCCAATAACTATTCACATTGAACTTCATATTAATGCATATTTTTATTTTATATA